>APFE030143382.1:21511-60050 GCA_000404065.3 Pinus taeda | reverse complement strand
AGGGACATCCTTTTTAAGTAGTCGCGTAAAGCCTTTAGCCACTTCGGCGTAGTTCGGGACAAAACGACGTAAAAAGTTCGCTTTTCCTTGCAGACTTTGCAGTTTTTGTAAGGTAGCAGGGGGAGCGAGATTCACTATAGCGGATGCCCTCTTGGGAGACGACAAATCCGAGAAGTCGACCTGTTTCTACGTAGAAGACACACTTATGAGGGTTAAGCCTGATGTTGTAGTGTCGACAACGAAGAAACATTTCACGAAGATGAGAAGGGTGGCCTTTATGCTTAGCCGAATGAGCTGGAAGATCATCCAGGTAAGGCTGTACAATGTGTCGAATGTCATGAAAAGCGTAGGACATTTCACACTGGAAGGTAGCACCGGAATTTTTGAGACCGAAAGGGAGCTTCTTATAAGCAAATGTACACCACGAACAGATAAAAGCAGTTTTGTGTTGATCAGCAGGAGCAATATTGATCTGGTTATAACCAAAAAAGCTGTCCATGAAGGAGTACATCTCACTTCCCGCACACTCATCAATAATCTGATCAATGAATGGTGTGGGGAAATTATCTTTTCGACAGGCCCGATTGATATCACGATAATCAACACAGACACGGATAGTTCCCTTTTTTTTAGTGACAGGTACAATATTGGAAACCCAATCTGTGAGCGGGATAGGATAAATGAAACTAGCTTTAAGAAGTTTTTCCACTTCGGCCTTGATCGCTGTAGCCTTTCGAGGGTGTACTTGATGTAAACATTGGCGAACAGGCTTAGCACCGGGGTATGTAATGATTTCATGTACCACTATGCTATGATCAATGTCGGGAATTTCTTCGTAAGACCAAGAAAAAACATCACGAAATTCGTGAAAAAGTTTCGAATAAAGTTGAATCTCCTCCGGAATACAAGTGACTCCGATATGAACATGTTCGACAATCCCAAGTTTGATAGAGATGTCGATGGGTTGGGTTTGCGTGATGTTCGCCATATTACCTTCAGCAGAAGTGTGGTAAATGTGAACAGGTGACTGAAGGAATTGGAAAGGGGAACAAGGAGCAAACCATTGAATAACAGTTGGCTCATCCTGAGGGACGGAGAGCAACGAGGAACGATGATGGGTATCGTGCCAAGGAGGTTCCTCGAGAGACATGGTCTCTATAATGGCTTCATTGGAAGAGAAGATTTCGTGTAAAGGATCCGAAGAAGCTTGATCTACAATCCCTAGGGATAGAGCGAACGTGCGAAAATTTTTGCTCGAAAGAGCAAGTTTAGAAGCCGATGCAGCTACGATTTCAGCATAGTTGAGTTCGGCTGGACTCAACGGCATCCTGTCGCCCCATGAATCTACTTGGTCGATGGGAGGAACAACCCATGGATCGAGACAAGTAGAGATCATATTGACGGAAGCGACATTGGGAGGTGAGGTTGGAAAAACTCCCATAAGGGCAGGATCTTTAAAAAGTCCGTGACCAAGACTCTCAAATGATTTGGTGGTATGCTCCACAAAAGGAATAGTTCCTTCCGAAGAGGAAGCGAAAAAATTCAGCTGGTCGACCGTAATAATCTTCCCTTGGAAAAGGGAAGCGAATGATACGAAAGTAGGATGAAGCAACAACTTGCATCGCGTAAATCCAGCTGCGTCCGAGAAGGAGGTTGTACGTTAGAGTAGCGTCAACGACTTCAACTTCCATCTCGACCGTTTTTCCTTCCAAAGAAATGGGTAAATGTGGGAGAATACCATAAGGACGTGAGGCTCTTCCATCGAAATCTTCCAAGGTTGTCGAAGACTGACTCAACGTTGGAGAACCAATAGCTTTCCAACAGGCAGCAGACATGATGCAAGTCGAAGCACCTTCATCAATGACTGTTCGATGAATAGTTTTCTTATCAATGACAACCTATATGAGAAAGGCAGTTTGGGGAGGCAATCTCTGAGTATGGCGGTCTAAATCGAACGTAATCAAATCTGAATCTGCCAGATCTATGCCATCGATAGCGGATAGAAAGGACTTCCTCTGGGAGGGGCAGTTCTGGAGAACTTCTAAAGCGGACATAGCTGACGGAGTCTGGGCTAAATCCTCAATGATATTATAGTGCTGAGTAGCACAGGCATTTGGGTTGTAAGAAGATTTCTGGAGTACTCCTTTTGGAGGGGGTCGAATAGGCACTTCAGCACTAGGTCTCTCGAAGTGGAGAGGGCTTGAACTGAGAGGAGGAGCACTAGGGGTAACCTCAGGCTCCTTGCCAGCAGATGGATAATCTTTGGTTCGAGTACTGATATTAACAGGGACCGTACCCTCCATAAACACTTGGGAACCAAAGGAAGAGGGAGGTTGAGAGGGGTCAGGGACCATTTGGATTTGCTGTGAAGGAAAGGGTTCTTTAAGGACCGCAGGAACCCCAGCAGCGCCTTTCAACAAACGACTAACTTCAGACCGCCGAGGGTAGTCTTTGGTGTAGTGATCCTCATCATAGATAAGACAAGGATACTTGGGTTTGCGTTTGGTACTCTCCTCAGATTGAGGTTTAGGTTGATTCTTCTTAGGTTGTCCCGACTTGTTTTTCCCTTTCTCTTTCTTCTTGGATTTCGAGGTTTTGTCAGTCTTGGTTGACTGAACGGCATTAACCTCGGAGGTAGATTTAGAAGGAGGTGTAACCTGGGAAGTGTTTTCATGTGGAGCATTTGATTTTTTCTTCCCAGGGTTTGTGGAATTTTTCTTGGAGGATGAACTCACAGACCCGATAATGACGTCAACTGTAGGTGTTGGTGGGGCTTTGGATGTGCCAGGTCTAGGGGCATCAGGCAAATAATCATATAATGTACCTGACTGAGAGTAAACTAAGTCAAGGTATTGAGCACGCGCCATAGCTTGCTCTTCAGTAACACACGCTCCCATTGCAATATCCCGAGCTATTGGAGGGACGAACGAAGTCATGAACCAATCCGTAAGAAGCTGGTCGGGAATCCAAAATTTAATCATACGTCTACGCCGTCTCCATTCATGGATGTGATTAAAGATGTGCGTAGCGGTTGATTGTCGTAAGGACGTAAGGAGGTGCGTGCCCGTTTCATAACGAATGGGCAACTGAAAATGCGTAAGGAATGCCATAGCCAATGAGTTAAAATCCTGAAAGGATCCGTGATTTAGCTCAATATACCATTTAGCGGCAGAGCCAGTGAGAGTCCTTTGAAAAAGGCGAAGCCGAATCGAATCATCAATCCATGAATTAGATGAGCACCATAGATGATACATCATGACATGAGCTTGCGGATCTTCATTAGCTTTGCCATCAAATTTCGGGCAATCACCAGGAATCTTGGTGGGAATCGGAGGCCAATAAGGATTATGAAGGATAGGGTCATTAGTCAGTTTAGACACATCCGGTAATTCGAGAGTCGCTAAAAATGGTAATTGAGGATTAAATGACATCTGAGGCTACTGGAACGATGGGACACCCGGGTTCCAACCAGGTGGTGGTGGCCCCCAAGGACCTTGCCCTGATGGATTTGCCCCCATAGTATGTTGGGCATAGGGGTTAGTGTTTTGCCCCCCGGCATATGGGTTACCAAACGATACTGCAGAAGTAGCATGTGGCTGTTGATAATTTTGGTAAGGAGCAAACAGAGGTTGGCCTTGGGGTTGCTGATAACCGTAATGCGGTGGGACACCAAATTGAGTTTGAGTCCCAGGCTGAGTTTGATAAAACGATTGACATTGACCTCCAACCTACATTTGAGAACCATACGGATTTTGGGATCCAACTTGGGTCTAGGTGCCAGGTTGAGCAGCGCCAGTAGATGGATAACCTTGGGCTATCTAAGTGAAGGGATAACCTTGCTGGTATTGAGGTTGGCCCACCTATTGATACTGAGTTTGGCCTACCTGTTGATGTTGAGGTTGGCCTCCCTGCTGATACTGAGGTTGGCTTCCCTGCTGATAGTGACGTTGGCCTCCTGCTGATGTGTAGCAGAGGGTTGTCCTCCCATACCAGATGGTTGGGTTTGAGGATGACCAGATTGTCCAGAAGATTGAGTATACTGGACAGTTGGTTGACCAATTTTTTGGGCAGCTTGGCCCGAAACTTGGGTATACTGGACGTTAGGTTGATTCGGATTAATAAACAATTGACCAGTTTGTCCAGTATGGGAACCTTGCTAGAGACCAGGTTGAGCTTGTTGAATGGAAGGGTGGCTTGGGTTACCAGCAGGTTGGGTATGAGGAGTGAAAAAGGGACCACTAGAAGCAAAAGGATTTCCTTGGAAGGATTGTCCTTGTGGATTTTGCTTGTATGGTTTGTCTGGTTGAGCATACGACACTTGACCACCATGATAAGAGGTAGAACCCCAATCTATGGATAGCGGGACTGAAATCTCTCCAACTGATAGCTGACCTGCCCCAGTACCAAAGGGTGGTAGATACTGATCATACTGCCCCCAAGTGATACATTAGATGTAGGATCAAAGCTTGCAAATAAAGAGGACGAAGGTCGGCTAAAAATAGCCATTGAAGAAGCCACAGATATAATTGGAGGGGTTGTCACCGAAGTAACAGTTGTACTATGAGGTGGCGGAGTCGATGGCTCTGTATTGGAAAAGACGGGTGGTGACCAAATAGAGGTCGGAAAAGGAGATGATATAAAATCACGCAATGCTCTGTAACCAAGAGGCAGTCCCCTGGTAGTAGCGGTCCTACTAACATGTGTAGACTCCATTGTGCTAGGGATTTCGTCCCCCGGCATGCCGGATTCGTCAGTAGTAGTAGGTGATGGATTTTCCATGTTGAAAGGAAAAGGTTTCCGAGGAGAAGTATATTCCCAAAAAGGGATACTTTTTTGAGAAGGTTCCCAAATGGGATTCGTAAAAAAATGGTAATCCTCGCCGCCTGGAGCGCGAGAGCTGATCGGTTGTATGCTTGGAACAATAGGGAGAATTTGACTCACAACTGGACCCTCGGAAGATGAAATTGGTAGTTCCGCCAGGATGAAAGTTCACAAGAAATCCTAGGGAAACTAGCGAAACCAGTCCCTACGCAAACTAACGCAAAAAAAATTAACTAGGTTATGTGATCGTGGCCAGATAAATTTTAAGACACTTGACTTGACCTTTTCATCTTTAAAGAGTCGAGAAAAGGATGAAAAGATGACTCTAGTCTCCTTCGATTGTTTAATGAGCACGAAGTGACAAGCTGCTCACTTACACCTTTTCTTTTAGAGAGTCTAAAAAGGATCAAAAGCTGACTACTCTGGAAATCTAGGTAAAAGGGTTTGCCAAACAATCCGTAAGACTGCTATATACACCTTAGCGATCAGAAGAACACCAAGGACTTTACGTACGGCAGTCAATCTTCCCGAATGCTGTGTTCAGTGCATTACGGTTTGTAGGGCGACAGACTCAGCTTCCTATGGATCAAAGGTTGCGAGCCTATAGGGGTCTCCCAATATATACTCGACGGTACGTGGGAGAAAAATCCATACTGGCACCTACTGTTTCACCGTGGAGGAATCACCCAACCACTCAACGATAAACTACCAGGTTTAACAACGCCGGAACACGTCTCTAAGCTAGACCTCTAGAATGTGAGTGTTAAGTTTCAATGCGTTGTTAGGTTCATTGAATTCATTTTATGGTTTATCTTTGATTAAGTCTTAGTTTCCGGTCTTACCGTATGTGGTCTCTTGAAATTTCCTAAATGCAACTATATGCAAAAATTGTATCGTTTCGTTGAATGAATTCTATCTACAGAAGAGTTGAGAGTTTCATACAAACAAAACGAACACAAAAATCCTAATGCAGCTAATAACAAGAAAGGAAAATATTTTTCTTTTTCTTTTTAAAAGAAAAAATTAACACAAAATGCTAATTAATGAAAATCAAAAATCTTTTTTTCTTTTCTTTGAAAATAGTATGATGCACTTAACGGATTTCAAGAGATATGCACAAAACAGATAATTCACTCAAAGGAATCTAAAACCAGATCTGAAACATGAAAAATGACCCACCAAAGCAAAGAAAACACTAAGATCTTCAAAGAACTATGTAATCTAAGTCCCAATGAAGTCAGGCAAGAAATAAACAAGCTAAAAGTTAGGTACTTGCAGCATATAATGCAGAACTTGTACAACTACCGGAGGAATGTGGAAATCAATCAATAAACTGACTGGATCAGCAAACCATAAATTCGACAGAAGGCTCGATAAGCAAATCCACAAGGCCTGAGATGTAAAATCGATGGACAAAGGCGAACAACTGAAGGATGGAAAGAACAACCAGTCAGATAATAGTCCCACAAATTTCCATGAGGTGTAAAAGAAGCAAAAAGACACAGAACCAAGCTTAAAAGACTGACAAACAAGCTAATTTAGAAAATTAACCAGTCTGGCGCGACTGTCAGGCTACAACTCACACTAAATAGAGATTGGCGCGAGTTGTTTGAGAGCAACAAGCTCCAACCAGCGCCACTGTCTGAAGAAAAAACGCGCTAATGAAGTTTGCCAGGAAAAAAGACAAAACAGATAGATCTAGGCTTGGTTTACAGTGTCTAAAAAGGGCAGCAAGCAAAAAACAACAAGAACTTTAACCCAGAAATCTATTCAGACCAATAAACAAGAGAAAATTGACATGCAAGGCAAGGTTGAAATTGTTCAGTTTGTAAACTGAACCGGAGATTGACTGAAGTGGCGTTGATCTACTTCACTTCTACATAGTAGGAGTGTTTCGAAGGCTACCTGGCTGCTCTTCAGACTCCGTCTACAATTTACAAATCAAACAAAATAAAAACAAACAACAAGCTTCTCCCTAGTGGAGTCGCCAAATTGTTGAACTGGTAAATCCCCTCTGCGGACAGAGGCGATCCCACTAGCCCAACACGGGTCTAGCAACAATCACACCACGCTACACGCAGGTTCCTAATTGCATAAATCAGAGATCAATTATGATGATCTACCTGGAATCCAACGCTAGTTGTTGTAGAAGAAACGTCGCTCCCGTCCCTTTGCTTTGGCTGGTCACAATCCTTACACTCCACGTAAACGGACACCTGCACAAGCAAAGAACGATACAAACAGAAGTGTAAAATCCAGTATATGCAATTATATATCAGTCAGAAAATACATAACTCAGATACCATTGAAAGACACATGAGTGGAACCATAATGATAGTTGTTCATTAATCAGTAAAAATAGAGAAAGATTACAACCAAAGGGTTCTGACGTTGAACCTCCTCTGACTAGGCAAGCAGATAAATATGCCTTGCAAAGTGACCTCTTCTCTCTCAATATTTTGGCAGCATAACCCCTCTATAATTCTCAATTCTCACTATCAATCCAGCATAAACTTGGCACTCACAATGGCTCTAGCAAAAACTAGTTAGTTTAATGCAGGATGACAGTCATTTATAGATGGAGGAGCAAGGAGTATGCATTGTATCCGGACACCTACTGAAGATTTAGCATTGTCCTAGAATGGCCACTGAACTTGGTTGTCATGGATAGAAACATGACACTCGACCACTTCCATGAGATTTTTCCCTCAGAGAACTGTATGAACAAAGAGGAAACACACTTCAGTGCGCGCTGGCTAAAAATCATAACAAAATTTAGGTGGCGCGGGCTTTTCTCTATGACAGGGCGTCCATGGGCGCACCCTCTTTGGAGGAACTGAGCCATTGGCGTGGGTAAGACACTGTGGACCCGCGCTAATGAAAAAAGGGCACTTTTTAGGGCTAATCTGCAAAAGGTGTCTTCAGGGAGTTTGAAGTTCATACTCAGGAGAATCCAATGCAAGTGTTTTTAAGTTGTGTCACTGGTCACATATCCATAAATGCGTCCTCCAATGTGCGAAAGCAAGGGTAACAGGGACGGTGACCAACGGTGACAAATTACTGCATAACACCCCTTGAAGAGTCTGAATTCTAAGGCATTGACCTATCTTTTCTATCTTTTTGTGAGTTAGTTCCATAACATTTGGTATCAAAGCTTTGGATTCTCGGGTTTTGCTACTCCAAATAGGTCATGGCATTTTCACTATAACGTTTTTTCTACGACGTTTCATAAGCGAAAAAAAAACCCATTTGTGATGAAATCGCACTAAACCTCGGGTCCGAATTTTAGATCTTTTTGCACTAAATTTGCAAAGATATTATCTGAGGCAGTTGGTCTTTTTGTAAACTCCGGAATTACATTCCAAACAGGTGACCTCAGGAAAATCATAATAACTTTCTATCTAAGCATCGGATTGAAATTTCGTAAGAAGGTACAAAAAGACGACAGATTGTAGTTTCTTGCATATATTTTTTAGAGCAAAAGGTTGAAGCAGTGACGTGTGGCATGTCATACAAGTTTTCTCTACTAAACTATTCTATAATTAGGTCACTATGGGACATTTGACATAACTCTTCCTTGGAGAATCCAATTTGGATCAGGCTGGTGGCATTCGAAAGAGGATGCGGAGGGCTATTGTAGGTCACAATTTAAGAACTTAAAGATCTGAAAGTATAGAGTTACAGTCATTTCAAGTTCGAGCTCCTAAAATAAAAATAAAAGCAAGATGAGGAAGTTTCATTGCAAGGATCCAGTAAATTGGATACTTCAGATGGAGCAATATTTTGATCTACATGGTGTACGACTATTACAAAACGTATGTATTGCATCTTCATGTTTAGAACTAGATCAATTTTTATGGTATAAAGGGGTTTGTTCTCGTAAACAACTTGTTACGTGGTAAATTTTCATGAAGGAAATGGTAGCACATTATGAGCATACAAAGAGCAACACCTTCTTTAGAGCAACACCACAACAATTTGAAAGAGTAAAAGGGCTTTGTTACATAGTGGAAAGTAAAATTATTGCAATAAGGAAGTCTACCCCTCACAACTATTGGATCTATTGTTTCTCCTAGCCTTCCACAACCTACAAGGGTTACACCACAACAATTGGAAGAAAAAAGAGAAAAAGGGCTTTGTTACAATTGTGATATAAAATACACTAAAGGTCATAAGTGTGCTGAGAAGAAATTATTTTACATAGAGAATGAACAGGAGGAAGAAAATGATCAAGAAGCATTAAAATAAGAGGATATACCCTAGGACCCAACCCCAAAGAAAGAAGAAATAAATCAGACCATATCTTGTAAAGCATTGGCAAGAATTACCACTCGTCAAACTCTCAAGATAGAAGGACATATCAAGAAGAAAAAGATGCAAGAATTGAAAGATCACATTGAGAAAGAGGAACTGAATCCAACCATATCTTGTAATTCATTGGTCAGAATTACCACTCCTCAAACTATCAAGATAGAAGAGCATATAAAGAAGAAAAATGTTCAAGAAGTGAAATATCACACTGAGGATCAAGAAATGAATCTGACCATATCTTGTAAAGCATTGGAAGGAATTACCACTCCTCAACCTCTAAAGATAGAAGGACATATCAAGAAGAAAAAAGTTCAAGCAGTGAAAGATCACATCGAGCATCAACAACAAGTTCTTCAACTTTTAAAGGAAAACGCCACTTTGCTACAAAATCAAATGAAACAACAGGTAGATCAACATCATAGTGAAAATGTTTTGATGTAGGTGATATGGTATTTTTACTGCTACATCTCAAGCAAGCTATTTATGAGAAGGAAACGTTGGCAATACTATATGCACTTAAGAAATTGAGACCTTACCAAATGGGAAGGCACTTCAAGGTAAAAATGGATCATGATTGTCTTAAATACTTTCTAAAACAACTATTATCTTTAGAAGAACAAAAAAAATGGGTCACAAATACATTGGGTTATGACTTTGACATCATCTATAGAAAAGGGAAGAAAAATTTTGTTGCAGATGCACTCTCAAGAAAGGATGAGGATGTGGAAGCATTGTTTTGTGTTATTTCTATTATCCAACCAGATTGGATAAACGAAGCAAGGGATGAATGGTAGAATGACGAAGAAGAATGGCCACTCATTCAAAAGTTCTAGAAGATCCCTATTCAAAAAATATTGCAAAAACTTGAAGAGGAAGGAAAATCATATTGGAACCTGGAGCAATCACACAAACAAGAACCCGACAGCTACGAAATCGGTCAATATCAGAGTATCTCATCAAGTGGAAGAACTTACCTGCTGAAGATTCCACATGGGAGGACAAGAATTTTATACAGAAGCATCAAGAACTACTCAAGCGTTGAGGACAACCCTTTTTGAAGGAGAGGGGCATGTTAGGCCCCTATACTACTAGTGTAACCCCTTATTGTTATTAGTACAACCCTCTTATTATATTGATGTACCCATATAGTGCCCACATTATTACCATTTTGCCCCATAGAAGCCCACTATTGTTATTATTGTTCCCTTACATTATTATTGTTATGCAGGCTCTCATTATATTATGACCCCGTAGACTCCTATATATAGAAAGGAGGTCTTTTCATTTGTATCATCAAATAATTATTCATTTGTGTAATTTCAAGGAGGTTTCCCCCTCGAAGAGGCTAAATTCTAAGGCATTGATCTATCTTTTCTATCTTGTTGTGAGTTGGTTCCATAACAGATTACCGTCCGTATGTCATTCCTCCATTTAATTCGTTGAAGGCGACTTATCATTTTTTAGGGGTCATGGGTGACCTCCAAAAGAACTTTTACATATATGTCAGTCTTTTATTTGGTTCTACAAGGCTACATGATATCCCATAATAGAAAACTTTAACGATATCTATGTTATTAAAAAGGTATTATCCAATATTTACAGTTTGTTGTTCCATTGTTGGCTCTGTGCATTACTGTGTAAAAATAACAGTGTACAGAATTCAAACAAAATGGGTGGACAATTAGTACACAACAAGCCAGAGACACTAGCAGTTTTTGATGCTGCACGAGAAATTCTAGTAATGGCTAGATGGGTCACATATTTTAAACAACTTCAGCAACCCAATGAAACTGTGGCTATTGAATTTTTACAGAATTTGCAGGACGATCATTCTATAGTAAGAGGAAGATGAATAACAGTGACGGATACAGTAGTAGCTGAGGTATCTAAACTACCAACAGTCGGACCCATATGGACACATAAAAAATTGAGGCTTCAAGACGCCATGGTTGTCTTTCAGGATGAGGGACAAAACCTGATTGTCAAAGGTAAAGGAGTTCAACCTTCATCTCTGGGAGAACCATGGGTAGAGATGGCTAGAGTAGTTTAGAGCTACATTACATACGACAAAAGAAAGGATGTGGTAAGACCACACCACCTTAAATTAATAGCATTTTTAAAACATAAATGTTCCGTAAACTTGCTTGCATATTTGAATTTTTTGTTGCTTGACGCTGCTCAAAGCATAAAGAAATCTTGCCATATAGATACAATTGTAAGTCATCATTGTCTAATTTGGTTGATTGTAAGCTACAATCTTGTCCAACAGCAAACCAGTTGGGAAGAATTAGTGTTTTCTATAGACAAAAGAAAAAGGACCACCAGCACAGTAAACATACCATGAAAACATAGACACTCTTCCATATTGAGGACAAGCATGGGAACAATTGAAAACATCCACGGTAGCAGCAGCCAAGCCTTAGAATTATTTAGCCCTAAAAATGAGCAACACTTACAGCTGGAAGGAAGAGACAACCAAGAATTAGAACTTGAGGAAGAAACAGAGCATTCTAGTGAAGAAGAGAGGGATGAAGCAGAACTTCCCCTAACTCCCAGTACAAGTCCACCAAAAGACCCATTATATGAGGTGGAATTGGCCCAGATTTTGGCCAATATGAGTGAATATATTCAGCTCGAAAGTCTTCCCAGCCTCAATGTTGAAGCAAAACAATTAGAAGAAAACTTTGCTCATAATAGGAGTATATTAAAAGAAATAGTTGGTGAAGTAGAAATAGGGGCAGAAACCACTCAGGAAAAGGTAGACCAAACTAGGGTTACCTCTCGAGAAGAACCTAGTCAGGTCGATGTAAACATAGAAGATGTGGGCCAAATAGAGGAAATGGAAACGAGTTAGGGCAAAGACACAAGCCTTGGAGAACAAAACCCAGCTGAGCAACCAACCTCAGTAAGAGCTGAAGGGATTAGTGAAATAGTTGTTCCTCCAAAGAAGAAGAAAAGTGAAATGAAGAGGTTGCAAAAGGAACAACAAAAGCTGTAGAACTTAGTGAAAAGACTTAGACAAAAGGTAAGAATATTAAAAATGAGAAAAATTGCAAGTAGAACCCCGAAAATGGTGAATGCAGCCATTCGAACTGAATTCCATGATACAAGGGCTATGGAGACTCAATTCGAGCTGATACTCATTCAAAATGATAAGGAAAAACATGCAATCATTACAAAAGCAGTTGCCCAAACAGAGACTGCACCTTTCTCCAATAGATTTGTTCAAATGGAGGTAATACCCTCCAACGGTACGGACACCTAGGTAGATATCCAAGCCAAATATGTTTTTATAAGCAACGATCTTTCTATATCAAGTCTCCAAGAGAAGCTCGGATAGGCTTAGCTGACTATAGAAAGGCTTGAGGAAGAAACTATTCCCCAACAAAGGTAGCATGAATTATAGAGGCAATTGCGGAATATGAACGCATCAGAAAATGAGGCCTTCGAGAAATGTCAGAGGGCAGAAGAAAGAACTGAAAAGATAAAGAGCAGACTAGAAATAGTCATGTGTAAAATGGATAGACCCTATTCCCTTTACACAGACGTTTTAGCATGCAGGTCCCCTGCCAAGAACTATGCTTTATTTTTGTTAGAAATGTATTTACGGTTAAAAATTAAGGTTGTTAGGGTAGGGAAACCCATAGAATTAAAAAAATTTGAGGATTTCATAAATTGTTGTAAACACCATGGAGTGAAAGCTCAACGCTTACTATGTGAGTTTTATTTTCATAATTTTATATTGAAAGAAGAAATGGAGAAGAAAGCCAGCCCTTGTATGGGTGACGTATAGTTTCAAGCATCTATTTCATTTGTTGTTAACCAATTGAAGTGGTTCAAAGCCCATAACACTTTCCAGAGGCAAGAAAATGGGTTGGACCTTTGGGCTAGGGGTGAACTGAAAAACCCATTAAAATTGTTGACCAAACATAAGAGTCTAATGCAAAAGGAAGGTGTAATTCAGAGCTTGGGACCGATCCACAAAGGAATTGTCTAGCAAGGGTTAGAGTATTTCCTCTCTATCAAAGACAATTCCTTGGCAAAAAATAAATTCATATGGAAAAGTTCCAATTTTAATGTACAAGATAGAGAACGATTTAACTATAAAAACATTAAATTAGCTACAAATTGCTTGGTTACTTATAGCAACCTCATCTTGAGGGAGGGGCCATATTGGCTAGGTTGTCGATTTCGTAGTCCTATTGTCTGGTATCCTACAAAAGGGTATAAAGCTATATATGAATTACCTGAAGGACAGACAGGGCACATATTTGAAATTTTGGCTAAAAATCATGGTTTTAGACCACCTCATGAAATCCAATCTGCAGCCTATTCTTTGACTTCTTTTCACATGAACTACATGGTTTTCATGTGGGCATGAAAAATGATAAGCAAGGGAGTGTCTTGAGCTATGAAAAAGGTATGAATTTGCCATTTATTTCATCATCCTTTCCTTTAATTATATCCCCTTTATGTTGTAAAGATATTCATATATCAAGGGATTATAGTAAAAACTAGGGAACTATTTATTATTACAATTTAGCTAATTATTGTCTTTTCTCATGTGGGAAAAACATGAAATGGGAAAACTACCATTCCCTACTCGAGAGAAGGAAAAAGACAAAGTAGAGTAATTATTGTTCCTTCACTAGGATGTAGCATACACGCAGTAAGAAAGGATGGAGCGCACAGTTATGGATAAGGATAGAGAAGATCATAACATCAATGCAAAAGACAAAGAGATAACTGAAGATGGAAGATTGAGTAGATCTCTTAGAATCTCTTGATCCTGAGGGATCACTGTTACTATTCTATCCAGTGTTACTATTTTATCCGCTTGGCCATTATAAAAGGGACAACGATTGTAAAGAATAGGGGGGATTATTCAGAAATTACTTTTGTATTTTTACATTGATCATCGACTCTCATTGTTGAAATAGAGTACGAACTGGTTGTAACCATTTTGCATATGATTAATATACAATGTAGTTCCTTGTTTCATATTGAAGTAATCCGGCAGTGTTCGCTAGCGGCTAAGGGCCTGACCCTAGTGGATTCACTTGTTGTTCTTGTATCATCCCTTTATGATTTCTATCGTGTGATGGTTTGGTTTCATTTCTATCTATTGTAGTCACATATCTTCATTTTTCGTATTTCCATAATTAATGAATTGATCTCTTTTATATGCTATAATTGAATTGCGTTGCTATTCATTTCCCTCATAACAAGATCATTGTTTTTTGCAAGTATATTGTTGTGCTATTCATTTTACTTACATAGCTTTGCTATTCATTTCTATTATATAGCGTTGCTACTCATTTATTTTCTGTAATCATTTAGGTTTGGCTTTTGGAATTCTTATAGTTAGTATAATTATCTCATTTCGATCAGTGGCAATAGCATTATTGATTTAATTTATTGCCATTTCCAATTGGTTATTTAGTGTGGTATGTGTGAGATGCGAAACTATCAAGAACATTTTCTATTACTGTCAAAGCTCTCAGATTGAGGATCTTATTTATGCTTGATTTAGTTTACATCAGCTAAACAAGGAATGAGTTATTGCTACTATATCATTGACTGATAATTGTTGTTACTTTATCGAATAAATGATTTGGTTTCAGAGCATTGAGTTTCTTTTAATTGCAAGTGAATTTTATTTAAAGCATTTGTTTACTCTTGTATTTGAAAGCATTCTACTTCAATTTAGAAAGATTAATCTTGAGTAAATAGCCACCACAAACTATGTACACTCTTGAAATATAAAATCTTGCCTGGATTGATAACTAATGTTAAGATAATTAGGAGTTAAAGCGACATGTTTATACTTGAACAAATATAACCTTCATGAAGGCTCACGAAGAACCCCAATCATGAAAATAATATAAGGTGACATGAATAAATACTACTTACATAGGTTGAGGAAGGTGGCCTTTTTCTACAGATTATTAGGTGCTTAGGCTAAGTAGAAGTTTGAAATGTGAGACTTAAAATAAATCCTTGTTTGTATTCACCCTATGTGGGCCTTTGCTAGTGTAGAGGTTGGAATGATGTGACATTTTTTGGCATGACGCTACCTCTACTGTGATTTAGAGTTCGAGTGAGCCTTTTACTATAATATTTTTAATGTGATAATGACATTACATATTTAGTTTATTCAATATTAGCTTATTAACTATACATTCTTTTACCAAATGTAATGATTTTATTACAATTTTATTCAATCAATTACTTTTAAAATAGAGAGAAATATTTTACTGCACTTTCCTCCGCTGTAAAAAATTATGAAATCAAAACAAAAGAAAAGGAATAACCAATTTATCCATGTAAAACCACAAAAATCAATACATTGTATTAAGAGCAATGGGGGAAACAATAGATTGGAAAATTAGCAATTTTACAAACATTCAAATCTATGCAATATGATGAAATCCATCTCATTATCATTCTTCAGGATGGTCCTATCCCTTGGATTTTGACTTAATCAACTACAACTTTTCAGTTCATGTGTGCCCTCCTTTCTCAAGTTCTCGCCATTTAGGCCTTTATTGTCAGAAATGTTGGATTAGTGTAACTTGTCTCCTCTGTGAAAGTCTAATTTAGAGCTTGTAGTTTAGAGTTACACTAACTCGTTTTTATAGTTTCATTCCTATGATCCCAATCTGTGACTGTTCATGTTAGCATCAGCGTCAAGATTCCAAATTTATCGAAACATTCTAACATTTTCTTGAAGATTTCTATTTTATTAATTTTTTGTTTGAAACTCATGTAAAAATTTGTATTTAATTATTATTTCTAAGATCATGGTATTATACCATTTAATTTACCATATAATTGATGCCCCATTACTAACTTCATTCGTTATAGAGAGTTCACAAATGAAAATATTTTTATTTAATTACTATTTCCATGAGCATGATATTATACCATTTAATTTACCATATAATTGATGCCCCATTAAATATGTGCTTGAATTTAAATTACTAGGAACAAAGACTCACATCTTATTGATAATTGAGATTTCGGTCATTTCATGGTTGAAATTAACAAATTCTCCTTAGAGAAAAGTGTATTATTGGTAACTCTTAGTTCTATGTGTTCACAACCTTTTACTTTCATATGCAGACTTAAGGTTTTGGTTATTGTCACTTATGCAATTGGTCCTCTATGTTGCTCTACAACTTTAGGGTTTTCCACACCCATAACACCTGCATTGCTACCAATTTGTAACTTTATGTTGTAGTCTTTCCCAACAATGTACCACTTTTTTACAGTCTTTATGAAAAAGGCTGTAACCTGTGGGAATCTAATATCTGATTTGAAAGTAAGGGCAAAAAAATTCAAATACAATGATTAAAGAAACCTATAAGTTTCTGTCATGTATTTGTGATAAAACATTGCCATTGGAGTGTTGAAAGAAAAAACATTAATGAAACCGTGAAAATTTAAAATAATTTATGTGGAAATCACCTTACATTATTTTATTACGGTGTTTCTCTAAAATTATTAGAGCACAAATGATGATCTATCTAAATAATAATTACACAAACTTGCAAGTATTTAAAAAGAAAATTGAAACAAAGAATGAATTTGATTACACAATATTACCTTGAGAATCAATACATAAAATAGCTAAGTTATGCTTAGTTGTACATGCAATAACTACGTACAATTAAAGCTAACTGAAGCCAAGTGTTCTTTATGTTATGTTAATGTGAAAATATACATGTAAGCACTAGAATTCACTAACTAGGCCAAGTGTACACCACATGTAAGCACTCGAGTTAACTAACTAAAGCTAAGTGCACATCACATGTAAGAACTAGAGTTGAATTGAAGCTAATTAACGATAAGTAGTTACATGTATAGAAACAACCATCATTAAGCATAACTTAGGTGAGTGTAATGCAAAATAAATAGGTCCTAACAACAAGGCCATTTTACATACCCATGTACAAGGAATAAAAGAGAGGAAAGCGGAAAAAACAAGTGGGAAGAAACCCCCCCCCTCCAAATATAATTCAAAAAGTAGAGAAAATACAATTGCTAGGCAGTTGTGTCCTTCACCTTGAGACGATCTTGCATAAATTGAAACTTTTGTTTAGTGAATAACTTAGTGAAGATGTCAGCAATCTGCTCAGAACTGGGACAATACTAAAAATTAATAATCCCAAAATGAATCAATTCTCTAATGATGTGCATGTGGATCTCGATATGTTTGTTATGTTTCCACTATACTGGATCTCTACAAAAATTTAGATTACTCTAATTATCACACCATATCACAGTCGAATGATGGACACATATACCAAGCTCAGAAAGAAAATGTTGTGGCGAAATGGCCTGAATAGTGTCATTGAGTGATCCTCTCTAATCGGCCTCTGCTGATGATAAATAAATTGTAGCCTACTTCTTGATTTACCAACGAATTGGGTTGGATACCTAATTAAGTACATAACCAGAGGTGGACTTGTGATCAAGGTTTTTGTCGGCTCAATCTGTGTGTGTGAACACAATGATATATAAATAAAAATTGGATGCATAATGAATCCAATAAGTAATTTTCCCCTGGACATATCCAAGAATGTGCTTTACAACTTTCCAGTGTAACTCATGTGGCTCCTACTTGTATATGGAAACTTCTCCTATGACATATGAGAGACTAGGGTGGTAGTGAGTGAGATAAGGCACAACCCCCACAAGCTGACCGTATAATGTGGAATCAACCAATGGTGTGTCTTTTCCATTCTCGAGCTTTATCCTTGATAAGAAAGCTGTGGCTGGTGGGTTGCAGTCACTCATGTGAAATCGTGCCAAAATATTTGTAGCATGATTTGGTTGAGAAATTGTAATCGAAGAACCTATCTAATGATCTCCAGTCCAAGGAAAAAATTTAGCAAGCCCATATTTATCGTAGAAAACTGGTTACACAATAAGATTTTCATATCAACAATGGCAGAAGCTAAACTACCTGTTATCAAAAGATCATCTACCTAGTCTACTATGATAAAAAAGGAGTCAATTTTCTTCAATTAATAAACATTGGAATCATATTTGCAACGTACACAATTTTGATATAGCAAATAAGTATCCATGTTTTCATGCCATTCTCTAGGTAACTACTTGAGGCCATAGAGAGCCTTCTTTAGTTTGCATACCAGAGATGAATTTTGCATGTATCCCTACCACTGGTCCATGTAGATTTCTTCCTTAATATCACCATGAAGAAAGGAATTCTTCACATCTATGTGATACACCTCCCATACTCTTGTTTCTACAATAGAGAGAGCTAGCCGAATGGAATCCATTTTCACCATTACAGAAAAAAGTCTCATCATAGTCAACATTAATGCAATACTAGAATTCATAACAAGTACATATTAGTAGATGCCAATAACAAGCATACATAATAACAAGCACATTGAATTTCATGAATATTTTAGAAATAATTTATATTTATCCATAATTCAATGGAATTTTGTGACTATGTACAATTAAATAGGGAAATTTCTATAAATATATATGAAGAACTTATTCGTAAGAAATAGCATGGGAAACAAGCCAACTAAGACCAAGAATTTGTCACCCCATTGCATATATTTAATTTTGGAACTTTCACCCTAAGCTAGACCAACAAGGAGAACTAAGAAAAATAAGACTCTGAATTTGACCTATATGGGGTCTAAGGGAAGACAATTATTTGTAGCAAGTTATCTTCTAGATATAGTAGTTTTATGTTATGCAACCACCTCACAAGATAGAAGAAAAGATAGATTAACAACTTAAAAATTAGCCTCTTTGAGGGTTAACCTCTTTAGATTACAAAAATTAATAATTCTTGGTGATTCAAATGAAAAAACCTCTCTCTATATTGGAGTCTAAGGGGTCACAATGTAATCCAAGTCGACATAAAAATAATAATGTAAGGGCACAAATACAACAATAGTGGGATTCTATGGGGAACAATAATAACAATATGGGGACTACATGGGCACAACACTAACAATAATGGGGCTACACTAACAATAAGAATAGGGTACTAAACTAGTATTATAGGGACATAACATGCCCCTCTCCTTCAGAAATGTGTTGTCCTGAATGTTTGAGTAGTTTTGGATGCTTCTGTATAAAATTCTCATCCTCTCATGTGGAATCTTCAGTGGGTAACTTCTTCCACTTCACAATATACTCTGAAATTGATTGATGCCATAACTGTCAAGTTCTTGTTTCTATGATGACTTCAGGTTCCAATATTATTTTTCCTTTCTCATGAAGTTATGGAAATATTTTTTGAAATGGGAACTTGTCATCTATAACCTTATTTAATCATGAAAAATGGAAAACTAGATGTACTCGGGAAGATGAAAGAAGCTCTAATTTGTATTCCAAAGTAACAATCTTTGGAAACACCTTGTAAGGAACATAGTACTTTGGTGATAATTTATTATCTTTCTTAGCTTTATTGGGCGACATTTGTTTGTATGGTTGTATCCATAAAATACCCAGTCACCTACACCAAAACATCTTTAGTTGCAATGTTCATCTACTTCTTATTTCATTCGATTTTGTGGTAGAGTGAGGTTTTCCTTTAAGAGTTGGAGAACCTGTCGTTGATGCTCGATGTGATCTTCCACTGCTTGAACCTTATAATTTTCTCTTAAAGATGATGTGATGGATAGGGGATGATATGAATAAAGTGCCCTAAATTGGGTCACTCTTGTTGCATTATGGAAGGAAGTGTTATACCATCATTCAGCCATAGGTAACCACTTGACCCATTGTGTTCTTTTATCATATACAAAGCAACAAAGATATCCTTCCAAACATTTATTCACTATCTTAGTTTTCCCATCAGATGGAGGATGATAAGATGAGTTATGAGCTAATTGACTACCCAGAAAAGAAAAGAATTATGTCAAAGGATTCTAGTGGAAATGAGATCTTTGTTGCTTACAATAATATTTGGGTTTCCAGTAGCTTTTAAATGGTTTCCATAAATGCAGTGGCAGCTATATTGGCTTTGAATGGATTATATAATGCAAAAAGTTGTTCATGCTTGGTAAGTCTATCAACTACCACCACCATGATGCTCTTTCCTTCGGACATGGGTAAACCTGTGATAAAATCCATTGAAACCTCCTTCCAACGTTGACTTCGAATGGATAAAGGTTGAACCAAACCCAAGGTCTTAATTGTCTCAACTTTTTTTTGTTGGAAAACCATACATTTTGCCACAAAATTTTGAATATCAGATTTAAGGTCATAAAAAAAAAAATCCTTCTGAACCTTGTGGTAAGCTTTTAAAAATCCTAAGTGCCATCCTAAGGGAGAGGTGTGTAATTCCAAAATAATAATTTTTTTGAGTTGAGAATTCTTTCAAACATATAAGCGATATTTGTACTAGAATGAATCATTTTTCCATCTAAATGTATTAGATGTACTAAGATCTTGTTGTTACTTTTTAATGAGTGTCCACACTTATTCGCCAATATTCCATTCATCCCTTGCTTCAAGTATACAATCTGGTCAGAAAATAGAAACGATACAAAGCAATACTTCCACACCCTCATCCTTTTTTGAGAGTGCATCTACAAAAACATTTTGATTCCCTTTTATGTAGATGATTTCAAAGTCATAACCCATCTTTGCGACCCATTTTTGCTTCTCTTATGGAGACAATCTTTGTTCTAAAAATTATTTAGGACTATCATGATTTGTTTTTACCTTGAAGTGTTTTCCCATTAGATAAGGTCATTATTACTTTAGTGCGTGTAGTTCGCTATTGCTTTAATGCATGTAGTATTTCCAACATTTCCTTCTCATAAATGGGTTTTTGTAAATACTTTCCTTTTTTTGGATGACTTTCAAAAGCAATGAGTCTTCCTTATTGCATTAAAATTACACCAATTCAATTTCTTGAGGCATCACATTCCACAACAAATGTTTTTATGAATATTGGTGTGGCTAAGACTAGTACTTGGACCATTGCCTCTTTAAGATGTCAAATTGCCTTAGTTTCTTCTGGAGTCCAAAAAATATCATTTTTATTTAGTAATGTTTTTAGAGGTGTTGTTATTCTCCGATAATTCCTAACAAACTTACAATAATATCCAATCAACCCTAGAAATCCTGGAACATGCTTTATTTTTGTAGGGATTTTCCATTCCCTAATGGATTTAATTTTGTTAGGATCTACCTTAAAACCCTCATGAGGTACAATATGACCCAGATATTCCACCTCCTCTACTCGAAAAAAACATTTTGAGGTTTTTTTCATATAATTATTTCTCCTCCAATAGTTTGAGAACCCTATCAACATTTTGAAGATGATCATTCCAAGACTTGTTATAGGTTAGAATATCATCAAAAAATAATAACAAAATATTTTTAAGGGTGGGTTTGAAAATAGAATTCATCTAACCTTGAAATGTAGAAGGTGTATTGGTATGTCCAAAAGGCATGAAAAAAATTCATAATGACCCTCATCAGTTCTAAATGTTGTTTTCATAACGTATTCTAGATTCATTCTAATTTGATGATATCCTTAATGAAGATGCAACTTTGTGAAGTAAAATGCTCCTTTAAATTCATCAAGTAATTCATAAATGACTCGAATAGGAAATTTATGTTTAATAATGAGCTTGTTGAGCTCCCTATAATCTGGACACATGCGCCATGATCCATCCCTCTTGTATACCAATACTACTGGAGTAGAGAAAGAACTTTTACTAGGTTGAATTATACCCTCCTGTAGCATCTCTACAACCATACGTTCAATTTCACTCTTTTGGTATAGGGCTATCTCTAAATCCTGATATTTGGAGGAACACTTCTTGGAGTCAAATGAATAGCATGATGATGATCACAAATAGGTGGGAGGCCACTTAGAGTCTCAAATACCTTGGAATGATTGTCTAAGACTTTTTGGAGATATGGGGAAATAGATGATTTTGATGTTTGATCCTCAAGAGAGAATAATTGTGCAAGTATGCCCCATTGTTCTTTCATTAGAAGATTTTTCATTCCATTAGATTTTATTATATTTCCTGGTTTCCCTACGATACCCCTTAATTCCACCTCCTTTCTTTCCAAAAATAATTTTAATAAAAGATCTTGAAAATTAAAAGCTGTTGTACCCAAAGATTGTAACCATTGCAATCCTAGTACAACATCAACACCACCCATTGGAATGGAAAGCATTAGACTATTCAATACAAATTCCCCCATGATTACCTTGATATTATGGCGCTTTCTAGAGAAATTTATAGTTCCTCCATTTGTAGCCATCACTTGACACTCTAGTGTTGGATATAGGAAGGAATTCAATTCCTTCGATATCTTCCATTGAATAAAATTATGGGTTCTACCCAAATGAATCATCACTATTACCTTTTTGTTCTTGATATGTCCTTCTATATTGAGGGTTTGAGGAGTGGTGATTCATGGCAATTCATTACAAAATATTTTTAGATTCATTTCTTTTTTATATAGGGTTGGTTCCTATTGTATATCCTCTTATTTTGAAGTTTCCTTTTCATTTTGTTCCTCCTCTTCAGAATCTATGTAAAATAACTTCTTCTCAACACACTTATGACCTTTATTGTAGTTGCTATAACAACTGTACCAAATCCCTTTTTCTCTTTCTTCTTCCAATTATTTTTGTGTCAACCTTGTAGGTTTTTGAAGGATAGGTGCAACAACACATCCGTATTTATAGTTGTGAGTGGTTGGCTTCCTCGTTGACATACCTTTTCTTTCAATTTTTCTTTCCAACCTGAATTCTTTCTCCAATGTGTCAGGTTCCCAAAGGAGAACCTCATGTTGGATGTTATCCTTTAAAGTTGCTATGAATAAATCAATCCTATGCTCCTCTAGAATACCATTTACCCTTATATTCAATTTTTGGAAGTCCTCAATGTGTTCCACCATTGAAGCCTTTTGTTTGATATTTATCAATTGGCTAAAGAAGGCGTTTCTCTTTATATCCTCATAACGTGATATCATTTCCTCCATTAAAATTTTCCAAGTAATAATTCATTTACGAGAACAAAGCCATCGATACCATACAATCTGATTGGGTTCTAAATATAAAGTTGCAATGTGTACCTTTCTTGTGTTTTGCAAATTATGGAGACCAAAATATTGCTCCATTTCTAGTATCCATGTTACTCCATCCTTTCCATCAAAATTACTCATATTGATCTTTGGAATATGGTAGGTCTTCAATCCAACGTTAGAATCTAGGAAATCATGATTAACGTTTATTTTGTTCTCATCATGAGTTTAATTTAATACATTTTTTCATTAGAAAGAATTTCTTATAGTAGCTTTGTCAAATCTTCCTTCAACCCTTCCATGTCTTCTTTCAAACCATTCTTAAAATCTTCCATTTTTCCTTCCATTTTTGCTTCTATACCATCCATATTAGATTCCATACCATGTTAGGTCCCTGTACTACTAGTGTAACCCCTTATAGTTATGCGTACAACCCCCTTATTATATTGTTGTGCCCATGTAGTCCCCATATTGTTATTATTATGACCCATAGAAGCCCACTATTTTTATTATTGTGCCCTTACATTATTATTGATATGTCGGCTCTGATTATATGATGATCTCTTAGACTCCTATATATAGAAAGGAAGTCTTGTCATTTGTATCATCCAAGAATTTCTCGTTTGTGTAATGTAAAGGAGGTTTCCCCCTTGAAGAGGCTTATTTCTATGGTGTTCATCTATTTTTTCTATCTTTTTGTGAGTTTGTTTCATAACATTTGGTACAAGAGCTTGGATTCGAGGGTTTCGCTACTCCAAACAAGCCATTGTGGAATTTTCACTATAAGTTTTTTTTTGTGACTTTTCAAATGCTAAGAAAAAACCCATTTGAGGCCACATCATTCTAAACCTTGGGTCTGAATTTTAGATATTGTCTCACTATATTTTCGTATAAATGAGCTAAGGAAGTTAGGGTTTTTGCAACCTCCATAATTCCATCTCAAATAGGTCATCAACAACTTTTTGATATAATTTGTTTTCTACGAAGTTTTATATTTTGAAATTAAAACTCATTTGAGCCAAAAAAATTGGTAAAGCTCGAGCCCAAATTTCAGATCTTTTTTGTCTATATTTTCGAAGATACAGGCCAAGACATTTAGGGTTTTTGCAAGCTCCTGTGTTACATCCAAAATAGGTGACCTTGGGAAAATCATCATACATTTCTCTTTCAGCATCAAATTGAAATTTTGTAAGAAGTTATAGAACAATGATAGATGGTAGGTTTCTGTGTATCGGTTTTAGGTCCTAAGGTTCAAACAGTGACATGTGGCTCTTCATACAATTTCACTCTACTAAACTAGTCCGCAATCAAGTCATCATGGGAGATTTGATATAACTGTTCCTTGCAGAATCCAATCTTGATCAAACTTGTGGGGCTAGAAAGGAGACTCGGAGGGCTACTATAGAATGTAATTTCAAAACTTCAAGATATGAAATTATAGAGTTATGATCATTTAAATATCGAGATCCTAAAATAAGGAAATGGCGATATGAGGAATTTTGATGGAAAGGATTTGGTAAATTGGATACTATAGATGGAGCAATATATTGATCTAAATGAGGTGCAACTATTACAAAAGGTACATGTTTCATCTTCATATTTAGAACTGAATCAATTTTTATGGTATAAAGGGCTTTGCTCTCGTAAACCACTTGTTACGTGGTCAATTTTCACAAAATAAATGATAGCACTTATGAGGATACAAAGAGAAACACCTTCTTTAGCCAATTGATAAATCTCAAACAAAAGTGTTCAATGGCAGAGCACATTAAGGACTTTCAAAAATTAAATATAAGGGAAAATGATATTCGAGAGAAGCAAAGGATTGATGTCTCCATAGGGACTTTAAAGGATAACATTCAACATTAGGTTCGTCTTGGGGAACCTAGTTCATTGAAGAATGCATTCTGGTTGGAAAGAAAAGTGGAAAGCAAAATTATGGCAACAAGGAAGTCTACGCCTTACAACTATAAAGATGGAAGTGTTGTCTCTCCTAGCCTTCCATAACCTACAAGGTTGACACCACAACAATTGGAAGAAAAAAGAGTAAAAGGGCTTTGCTACAATTGTGATAAAAATTACATTAAAGGTCATAAGTGTGCTGAGAAGAAATTATTTTACATTGATTGTGAAGAGGAGGAAGAAAAGGATCAAGAAACATCTAAAGAAGAGGATATACACGAGGAAACAACCCCAGGGAAAGAAGAAATAAATCTAACCATATATTGTAAAGCATGGGCAAGACTTACCACTCAAATTGTCAAGATAGGAGGACATATCAAGAAAAAAAAGGTTCAAGAAGTGAAAGATCACATCGATAAAGAAGAGATGAATATGACCATATCTTGTAATGCATTGGCCTGAATTACCACTCCTCAAACTATCAGGATAGAAGGACATATAGAGAAGAAAAATGTTCAAGAAGTGAAAGATCACATAGAGCATCAAGAAATAAATCTGACCATATCTTGTAATGCATTGGAAGAAATTACCACTCCTCAAACTCTCAAGATAGAAGGACATATCAATAAGAAAATGATTCAAGTAGTGAAATATCACATCGATCATCAACAACAATTTCTCCAACTTTTAAAGGATAACGCCACTTTGGTGTAGAATCGAATGAAACAACAAGCATATCAACATCATTGTGAATTAAGAAGTTTTTATGTAGGCGATTGGGTATTTTTACCGCTACATCTCAAGCAAGCTATTTATGAGAAGGAAATGTTGGCTATACTACATGCACTTAAGAAATGACGAACTTACCTAATGGGAAGACACTTCAATGTAAAAATGGATCATGATAGTCTTAAATACATTTTAGAACAAAGATTATCTTTATGAGAATAGAAAAAATGGGTCGCAAATATATTGGGTTGTGACGTTGAAATCATCTACAAAAAAGGGAAGCAAAATGTTATTGCAAATGCACTCTCAAGAAAGGATGAGGATGTGGAAGCATTGTTTTGAGCTATTCCTATTATCCAACTAGATTGGATAAATTAAGCAAGGGATGAATGGAAGAAGGATGAAGACATGTGGCCACTCATTCAAAACTTTCAAAAAATCCCAGTTCAAACAATTTTGGCAGAACTTGACGAGGAAGGGAAAATAATATTGGAACCTGGGGCTATCATAGAAACAAGAACCCAACAACTATAGAATTGATCAATTTCAGAGTATCTCATCAAGTGGAAGAACTTACCCACTGAAGATTCCACATGCGAGGACAAGAATTTTATACAGAATCATCAAGAACTACTCAAGCATTGAGCACAACACTCTTTGGAGAGGGGAATGTTAGGTCCCTATACTACTAGTGTAACCCCTTATTGTTATTAGTAAAAACCCTTATTATATTGTTGTGCCCATGTAGTCCCCATATTGTTATTATTGTTCCCGATAGAAGCCCACTATTGTTATTATTGTGCCCTTACATTATCATTGTTATGTCAGCTCTGATTATATTATGACCCCTTAGACTCCTATATATAGAAAGGAGGTATTTTCATTTGTATCATCCAAGAATTGTTCATCTGTGTAACGTAAAGGAGGTTGCCCCCTCAAAGAGGATTATTTCTAAGGTGTTCATCTATATTTTCTATCTTTTTGTGAGCTGGTTTCATAACATAACATCCATCTTAGCTTCAAAACCTTCCATGTCCAGTTTTAAACAAATATTTAAACCATCCATCTTAGCTTCCATTTCATTTTTGGTTACTCTTTATGAGAACGAAATTTGTTTCGCTTGGTCTTGTAATGTTTGATATATCATGTTGCATTTCTTCCTCGTCTTCATGTGTCATAGTAGAGCTTTCAGGTTTCTTACTAGGTGTTTCCATTTTATTTCTTCAAAGCATCAATTAATGATATTGATGCTTCACTATGCCCTTTGAATCACTTCAAACTAATTTTTCAATCAAGATTTATGAAAAATTTAAAAAATAAAAACATTTGTCTTTCTTTGTAGGAGGTCAATATTGAATCTATTTTATCTTTGTAATTTCAAATCTCCAAGGTCTAAACTTTCATCCTATGGTATCCCTCTAAGTCTTCCTTTCAGCCCCACAAATCAGACCAATATTGGACTCTTCAAGAAATATTTATGCCCAATCTCCATCAATGACGTGATTATAGACTAGTTCAGTAGAGAAAACTTGTTTGGAGTTTACCGTGTCAATGCTTTGATCTTCAGTCCTAAAATAGCTACATGAAAAACTAACATTTGTGCACTTCTTTTCACCTTTTACAGAATTCAAATCTGATACCTAAATCGGAAGCTATGGCGATTTGCTCGAGGTCACCTGTTTGAGACTCGATTTTGGAGCTTGCCAAAACCGTAAATTGCCCAAATCATATATATGAAAATGTAGGGAAGAAATATCTGAAAATTTTACACAAATTTCACCATGATTTCAGCTCCACATGATAAAACTTTAAGCTTTTGAAGCCTCATAGAAAAAGGATTATAGTGAAAATGCCAAGATAGCATGTTTGAAGAAGTGATACCCTATAATCTAAGGCTTTGATACCAAATGTTATGCAACTAGCTCACAAAATAATAGAAAATATAGATCAATGACTTAAAAATTAGCTCCTTCAAGGGGGAAACCTCCTTTACATTACACAAATGAATAATTCTTGGACGATTCAAATGAAAAAACCTCCTTTATATATATATAGGAGTATAAGGGTTCACAATATAATTAGAGCCAACATAACAATAATAATGTAAGGGAACAACAACAACAATAATGGGCTTATATGGATCACAATAATAACAATAGGGGGTTACACTAGTATTATAGTGACTAACACTCTAAGCACAAAAATTTCATACCCAACTCAACATACAGAGGACTTCTTTTCTACTAAAAAATACCTCATAAATTTCTTTGTCTAGTTCACTTTTGTGTCGACATAGATGTTGGACATGGATGTTTTAGTATTATCTAATACTAAGAACCAAAAAAACAGTGAAAAATAAAGAATCTAATCAAAGATTAAAAAAAATAGAAAATAATGCTCTATGATGACGGGTGCTGTCTAGAGACACCTAGTATAGCATTGAGTCACAATTTCTTAAAATTAGAAAAACACGATTCATAAGGGATAAACATATGATTTTCATTGTCATATCACTCACATTATGATATTTAAACCACACAAGGACCTCCATGTATATGCACTAATCTAACTAATCTCCTTGAATTTCAAATGATTTAGTTGAATGTTGAGGCTCATTCATTATAACTATTTGTAGAAAATCCATGCTATCTCTTCAGATATGTTCATGCTGATCGGTTGACTATTCAAGTTGATCCAAATATCTACTTGATTCCTTTTATCATTCAATAAATGACTATACTGGTCGACCACTATCTTCTAAATGGTTGCTTGACCACCCAAAAACGACATAGTTGATTATCCCATTAGGAGATCATTATAAGAAAATTTATTATTTATTTAAATATTGATGAATCATAACCAAACAATCTCACATATGGAATACAATATATAAATGGAAATGTTTTTATAGACTATTTTTATATGCACTAACCTATTGATATAAATGTTGTAGGAACCAACCTTAACCCCCTTATTTCATTATTTCTAGGGACCAACCTATAGGATACAATAGTCCTCTATGCTATAATATATGTAGGAACCAACTTACAAGAAACACCAATACCCCTCGTTGCAAGATTTGTAGGCCTCAACCTACATGATACAATAATTATCTTTGTTTAAATATTTGTAGGCACCTACCTACTAGTGACACCATTTCATGATGTTGCAAGACTTGTAGTAGTCCATCCATAGGAGACACTAATCCCCTATGTTCCAATATTTGTAGGTACCAACCTACAGGAGACACCAAACCCCTCTACTACAAGATTTGTAAGCACCAACATATAGGAGGCACTAGTCCCCTCTATTACAATATTTGTAAGAAGCAACCTACAAGAGACACCAATCCTCTCTAGTTAAATATTTCTAGGTGCCAACCTATAGCAAATACCAATCGCCATTACTCAAATATTCATACCAACCTATTTCATTGAGTCTACTTCCTACTTCTTCCTTCACCAGGATTGTCAGTTTTATTTACCTTCACCAAGTATGCTTGTTTCTTTTTCCTTCATTAGATATTCTTGTTTTTTTTTCCTTTACCCTGTCTACTTTCTACTTCTTCCATAACTAGGTATGTTTCTCCCAAA
This sequence comes from Pinus taeda, assembly GCA_000404065.3. Lineage (NCBI taxonomy): Eukaryota > Viridiplantae > Streptophyta > Pinopsida > Pinales > Pinaceae > Pinus > Pinus taeda. The sequence continues at coordinate 30,639 of APFE030143382.1, read as the reverse complement.
GCTTGTTATTTTTGGCCTCTTCCAAAAAACAAACTTGTAAACCATTCCACATATATAATTTTCAAATCTGATTTTGAAAAATTTACCTAAGGAACTTTTTTTTTTTTAAGCTCATAAACTTTTATTACATTGGAAAATATATACAATGCATGCTATAGATAGTGATCTTCACAAACTAGGTTTTTTTTCCTTCACCCCGTCTACTTGCTACTTCTTCCCTATCTAGGTATGTTTCTCCCAAAACTTGTTATTTTGGGCCTCTTTCCAAAAACAAACTTGTAAAACATTCCACATATCTAATTTTCAAATCTGATTTTGAAAATTTTACCTAAGGAACTTTCCTTTTTTAAGCTCATAAACTTTTATTACATTGGAAAATATATACAATTCATGCTATAGATAGTGATCATGACAAAGAAGGTTTTTTTTCCTTCACCCTGTCTACTTGCTACTTCTTCCCTAACTAGGTATGTTTCTCCCAAAACTTGTTATTTTGGGTCTCTTTCCGAAAACAAACTTGTAAAACATTCCACATATCTAATTTTCAAATCTGATTTTGAAACGTTTACCTAAGGAACTTTCCTTTTTTAAGCTCATAAACTTTTATTACATTGGAAAATATATACAATGCATGCTATAGATAGTGATCTTGACAAACTACAGTCTAGCAAAATCTAAGCTAAACTAAGGAAATTGGTCATTTTTTATACTTAAGGTCATCATAAACCATAGTTTGAGTTGAGCATGATCATTTTCTCATTGTTTTAATAATTACAAAATGTGGCCATGAAATCCATGAAAACTAAAAAGTCATCAACATAGAATGAGAAAACTGAAACCTATAAAAATGAATGAACTTATTACTAGCGGTCTTTCACCTCATGGATGCAATGCTACTAACTACCTTAAGTAGGACATGCAAGGTTTGTAGAAGGTCGGTGCGCTCTATGAGGAAGCAAGATCACCTCCATTCATTGCATCCTCTCATCTATGATCTAATATAATAGGTGGAGCTCCTCCATTTGAAGGTGGATATCATCTCTACTTTCATTTCAATAAAATTGACCATTTCCATGAAAATTATTGATGTGGTAATATAGATGAACCATGTGCAAATATTGATTTGGAGGAGCTCTTAAGTTTCCCAAATCTCGTAACCATTTCTCAAATTCCACCAGGATATCAAAATATATGCTTGCACTCCTCTAGTTGGCCAAGTGTTTCTTAATATAAAATATATCTTGTTGTGTCACCAATAGGGTATGTTCCTTACAGCTAACTATCGAGGCTTAAACTTGGGCCCAAGATTAAAATTTTCTTTCTGGGCTACAATCTAGACCACCACTTCTCGAGTGTGGCCTCTCTCTCAGAATCGCTGATGGTTGGTGAGAAAAAAAAATGAATCTAGAGAAGTAGCTAGGTATAAGCTGAGAGGTGAGAAATTTCAGTGGTTGACAAGAAGGGAGGGAAAGGTACCAGGAGAGTCATGGATATGAGAGAAATTAATAGAGAAAGAGCCAATTAAAGAAGATGCTAGTATAACAACCAATAGAAGATCCCAAGTGCAAGATGCAAGAGCAAAAAATAAAAGTTGGGATAAAAAACTAGTAAGATAAATATACTTGAATGACGTCAACCAAAGAGAGAAAGGTGTTCTTGTGACTTGAAAGTGCACTCCACCATTATGATAGTCACATAAAAGAGTGGAAGAGGATAACTAGGAATAGAATCATATAACATTCAAAGAGAAAGGGGAAAATCCAGGAGGGCTTGGTCCTTCTGATTATTTAGAAATCAAAGTGCCTTTTACAAGGTTATTTCCTCATAACAACCTCAAAACACTAGAACGAAATATATGTTTGTTTCTTGTGAGAGGAAGAACTCCTAAATAAGTTATGAGAATTCCACATGACAAGTTGGAAACTTCATCAAATTGAGTGGAAACCTTAATTCTCATTTTGAAAGAGTGAATTCTCTAGATTAATTAATGACTTGTGTGTTGGAATATTCAATGCAACATCAATGTGTGATCTAGGTTCATTTTTATCCCTCTCGCATGAAGCTACTAAAATAAATGTTGTCACCAACTATTCCTCGATCCACCCCTTGACAGATGGGGATTCCTTAATTACTTCATGATTTTTTTGGAGGCTGGTGTGAGTTATCGACATCATAATGTCGGTCGCCCCCTTCAGGGTACCTAAGGAACTTCTATATTTCCCTTGGGACTACAAAATTTTCATGTTATGAGAAGTCACAAGAAATAAGTTATAGAAAAAAATGTCAAAATCACTTATTTCAAGTGATTTTAGGACTATTAAACAACCATAAATTCGATATAGAATATCTTTGTAATTATAGTGAAGCGGCATCTTAAATTTCCATGATGAGTACCCAAATATTTCTCCTCTATCACCAAAAAAATTTCATAGTTTTAAACATCTCAAAAAATTTTATAATAAAAATGCCACACTAACATATTTTAAGCATATTTTAAGAGCGTTCAGGAAAATTTACATTATATCATAGGTACTTAGACAATTTTCCTCTATCACTTCGATATTTAATAGTTTGAAACATATCTAAAATAAGGTATAATAAAAATACCAAGATGACTTATTTTTAACATATTTTAGGAGCATTTAGGAATCCTATATATCTTAAATAAAATATCCAAAAATTAAAGTAGAAAGGTTATGATATTTATAACATAGTTACCTAGATATGTCACATCTATATACTCTTTATTTCATAGTTTGATACATGTTAGAAAGAAAGTTATAAAAAAAATGACACAATGACTTGTTTGAAGTAGATTTTCAACATCATAAAGGAACCCTAAACTCCTTAGAGAATATCACCCAAATTATAGTAAACCCAATCCTATGATTTATAGATATTGTACATGAATGTATTTCCTCAATTTCATCCAAATTTCATGGTATAAAATAATATAGAAAAAATTATATAATGAAAATGACCATTTTGAAGAAGATTCTAGGACCATTCAATCATCTTAACTTTCTCTGAGAAAATATCCAAGATTATAGAGAGCCAAAGTCTTAAATTTATACCACATGCACATGAATATCTTGATAGAATAGCTCATATATCCTCATTTCTATTGAGTTAAAGTGAATTTCATATGTAATTGAAAAGGTATCAAAAAAATATTTTAAAGAATAAGTCATATTCTTATATTTCAGATAGGTATTTAGGGTTAAAATGCATTCAAATATACCATATACAAACTAGGATCAACAAAAAAGTAGGGATCCAGACAATATTTCCAACATTCTTCATCTTTCAATATTTATCTTGGGCATCTATAGTCAACCCATTTCATTGAAATAAATGACGATAATATTTCTAATCATGCCCTCCTAATTTTGATATTGTCGATATCCTCATAAGCTTGACATGAATGAAAACACAATAATAAATATCCCTCCATTTGTCATTTATGTGACCCCAAAAATTTGTGCACTACTATTGTAAAATCCCCCCCCGCATACAATTTCTCCTATATATAACTTCTCCCTTTGTCAGAAAATTGTCCTCCTTTAACATCAATGGAAATGGGCTACTCCACCAGAGCTTATGGTTTCCTTTACTTATGATTTGCAAGACACGTCACTCACATATGATAATTTTCTCCTTTAACATCATTAAGGATATATATTTTGAATGCAAAGTATGTATTCAATTAAAAATAGTCTTCATTATGATAATTCTCACACTATTTTCGTCCATTATTATCATTGTCGCACCCATTATTTTTTCCATATTTTCATGTCGATCAGATGACAAGGACAATTGAAATCATAAACCATTAATATATTTTATTTTAGATATTGTAGCAAATGTTATACCTTTTCTCTCTCTCATTCTCTCTCTACCTTCCACCTCTGTCACTATCTCCCTACCTCTCTCATTCTTTCTCTCCTACTTTCTCCCCCCTCCATCTCTATGTCTTCCTCCCTCTCTTCCCCTTATCTCCATCTGTCTCTCCTATCCTTATCTTTGTCTTCCCTCCTTCCCCTCTCCTTCACTCTTTGTTGATCTATTCCCTATCACTCCCTCTCTCTCTACCTCCATCTCTCTAGGACTTTCTTCTTCCCTCCCTCTCTATTGCCCTCCAAATCCATATCTATCAACCTACTTCTCTTCATATTTCCCTCTCTCTCATACCTCCCTATCTCTCTCTCCCCTCCCATTGAAGCTACTAACGAAAATCACATTGGAGGGCCTCGCACTCCAACATCCTGCACTCCCATAAATCCTGCATCCCACATTCCTACATGACCCCTTCAGCTCCTTATGGTCCATCATTAAGGAATTGTAGGGCTATGCACGCCAATAGTGTTAAAGCATCGGGAAAGGGTAGAGGTCGATTTACACTAAAAATCATTGAAAAAGGAAGGGAAGGCGGACACCCTTTCTCTCTCCTCTTGGGAATCCACCTGGTACACTACCCACAGTCTCGCACCCCATAGTCCCACAACTTCACACTACCCACAGTCCCGAATCCCGCATATCAATGAGGTCCTAGGGAATATACCTAAGGTTATTGGTGGTTCAAAGTGTTAACGCTGATATCGCATCCCGCAATCTCGCAGATCTCACAGTCTCGTAGGTCACTGCATCTCACAGGTCTTGCAGTCCCGCAGGTCCCGTAGTCCCACAAGTCTCGCAGTCTCAATGGGCTACGCATCCTGTATCTCGTTGACTCGACAGTCCCACAGTCATAACAAACATTGAAACCTTGTTGGGGGACGATCTTGTGATATAGTCTGAAATCGTTGGGGAGGGCCTAAAATTTTAACAAAGAAACGCATGAAAAAACCAAGGGTAGGCTACCTACCCTCTCTCCTCAACGTGGCGATATGGTGGTATGTAAATCTTGCATCTTAAAATCCCGCAATATCAACGGATCAGTGAAGTTTTCATTCCAAGACTATGTGGGGGAAAATTCTCCGATACGGTGTAAAAGTTCTGGGGAGGGCTGAAATTCATTAACAAAGGAAATGCATGTGAAAATAGGGTCAGGCATGCCTTTTTCTCTCTCCTCTAGGGGCCACTTGGCGATATACAACTGATCCTTAAAGCCAACATGGCAACTGGCATCATCAATGACATGGCAGTATGGAGGACATGTGGCAATATGGATGTTGATGTGGTAAGGGACACATGCCACTTAGTTTCAAAGTTTTCAAGGGTCTTATGGGGCCATTTATGGGTGACGCTTGTCACCACTCACAGGGTGACACATGGCAATGATGACATCATCCCACATATCAGCAATCACATGTAATGAATTTTTTTCCTCCACCGAATGCAATATTTCATAGGCTCTATTGGATAAAGATTTTGCGTCCGGACTTTGGCCAATGCGGTGTAAGCGAAAATCAAAGGGCATTCCACATTATAAAAGAAAAAGGCCCCTAGACATAGGTTTAAAGGCCTTAGCACTTGAAAGCTTAAGCTCCTTCTCTTATCCCATGGTTATTTGAAGAAAATAAAGATAAGGGAACTACATCAAAGGGGGGTTTAAAGGGAAGTCACATCACACTTGTTTCTTGTTATTCCTATGTTAAAGGCCTGTGTTTGGAGGACTCCCGGGTATACCATGAAACAAGACACCAGGGTTTTTCAAGGAACTGATAATATTTAACAGGGATTTAAAGGGGGCGATGGGCCAACAACTATGGTTTTAAGAAGAGCAGGTGGTGCATTCGAGGGACAGGATTGGGTGATCTAGAAAAATCCCACTGTGACATAGATCTGCAAGTCAGTGCCGAATGAAATAAAGGTAGAAATGACAAGGTCAGTGCTAAAAGTAGTTGTAGGAGTAAATAAAGAAGAGGGAGAGTTCAAAACCAAGTGTGGGTAGACTCAGCAATGTCTTTTTGTGACCTGCTACCAAAGTTGGTGTTGAAGACACTAAAGTAAGAAATGACAAGAGTTAGATGAGCAACACAGGAGACCATACCATGAACTAGGTACATCCTAAAGCCAAAGTAATTATAGCGAGCGACGCAAAGATATTGCCTTAATGTTTCATCTATTTTGTGATCTTGCGATGTGGTTTCCTTTGTAAGGAAATTACTGTTTTTGGTGTTTTTTGGACAGAGAGCCTTCCCTAGCTGAGACAATAAACTGATCTGACAGTTGAGACTCCGTGTAGGGATATTTTGTATTGTATCATGATTGATAACCCACCCACTCTTCTTATAAATAGGGGGTAGCAACACTGAATAAAGGTTCTGAAGTCTACAAAGAAAGGTTGATATTTTTTCTAGATTGTATCTCTTTGTTACGTAAATCTTACAGAATATCATAGGAGTAGTGGTGATTCCCCCTTTGATGTATTAAAATGTGTTATTTCCTGTTTTCATCCATTTTGTCTATTTTCTTCTATGAAATTCATTTAATAATAGATGCCAGAATATTTCATACTTCCTTACAGATTCATTTGCATTGAGTTGTTAATGCACATGCAGGTTTGATGGGTTGAAATTATATCTTTAAACTACAGTACACAAATCACAACATCCAATTTGTAGGTTTTAACCCCGTACAGAAATTACCTGCATACAAATTCTAAATCACAGAAGAATAAACAATGTGAGAGCATAACACATAAAACACATATACACAGAGATTTCCCACTGGACCCCAAAACCGGGACTACCAACTTGATTTTTCATTATGTTCCTTTCAATGTTACAATACATATTTACACATGCCGAAGCATCCAATACCATGGACCGAAAACCATCGCGTCCAAAACCATGGACCAAAAACCATAGGTAGTCGCCCAACCTAATATAGGGTCCAAATTTTTTTTTCTCGGGGTGCTACCTCGGACCCCGTAGAGGGGGGCTATTCGCCCCCCTCAAACCCCCTGGACAGGGGGGGCTGCCACCCCCCCTGTGACCCCCCTGCTGCGCCATCAGCGCAACGAAGGGGGAGATCCACCCCCCCTCTAACCCCCCAGTTCACTACGTGGGTTAGTCATGGAAAGAATATAACACAACCCAAAAATCTCCCACTTGTTGTTTTCTTTCCAGACGGGGCCACAGGAGAGCTTAGTCATTTTTCTAGCCCTAAGAACTTCTCAGAGCTCACAGATTTTTTCAATGCATCTGCAGTATTCTTCAAAGTGTCCACCTTTACCAACAACACCTTTTTGTCTTCTATCATATCCATCACAAAGTGATACTAAACATCAATGTTCTTTGTTTGTGAATGATAAGCAGGGTCCTTTGCCAAGAAAATTCCACTTTGGCTGTCACAGTCTATCCTTATAGCTCCCTATACTAACCCCATACTTGAACACAATCTCTGCAACCAAACTGCTTCCTTGCTTGCATGAGTGGCTGCGATGTATTTTGCCTCTGTAGTTGATAGTGCCACTACAGATTGTTTCTTACACATCCAACTGACTACACCTCCAAATAGGTTAAACACATACCCACTTGTAGATCTTCTCTGATCCAGATCTATAGCCCAGTCTGCGTCAACAAAGCCATGAATATTCAACATTGTGTCCAATCCTGGTCTTCCTTGGTAGCACAACGCAAATACCTGAAAACCTGCTTCACTGTTGTCCAGTGATCCTTCATTCGTTTTGACATAAACCAGCTCAATACTCCCACTACATGTGTAATGTTTGGTCTAGTACAAACCGTTGCATACATCAAGCTACCGACTGCACTTGCATATGGAACATGGGACACGTCCTCTTCCTCTTCTTGTGTCTTGGGGCACTGTTCAACAGATAACCTCACACCTACATGTTGTGTTGTGTTATATTATTTCCACATAGTTAACAGGGGGTTTGAGGGGTACCTATAACCCCACTTTATGGGGTCCGTGGCAGCGCCCCAGAAAATTTTGGTTTTCGACCCTATGTTAGGTTGGGTAGACCCACCTATGGTTTTGTGCATAATTTTTGCACATGTTTTTTGGACGCGATGGTTTTCAGTCCATGGTATTGGATCGATGGTTTTTTGGTCCATGGTATTGGACGTGATGGTTTTTCGGTCCATGGTATTGGATGCTTCGACATGTATAAATATGTATTGTAACATTGAAAGGAATATAATGAAAAATCAAGATGGTAGTCTCGGTTTTGAGATCAAGTGGGAAATCTTTGTGTATATGTGTTTTATGTGTTATGCTCTTGCATTTTTATTTTTCCTGTGATTTAGAATTCGTATGCAGGTAATTTTTCTACGCAGTTAAAACCTACATTTGGTATCAGAGTTGTTTTGGCTTCAAGGGGACGCCTTTGTTGCTGAGGGGTTTCACTCGGGCCTGTGGTAGACCCTGTTCAGTGGGAGATCTGCGAGATCGATTCTAGTTGTGAAAGAAGATGGCGAGCAACGGAAATATAGAGATTGAGAAGTTCAATGGTCAGAGTTTTGAGTTGTGGAAACTCAAGATGGAGGATCTGTTGGTGGATAAAGATGAGTGGATCGCAGTAGATCCAGGTACTAAACCAACGGGAGTGACCGATGAAGAATGGAAGAAGTTGGATCGACAGGCTTAGAGCACAATACGATTGTGTGTCTCAGATTCAGTATTGTTGAATGTATCAGGGGAAGCTACGACGGAGGCTTTATGGGACAAGTTAGGGACCTTGTACCAATCTAAGTCTCTAGTGAATAAAATGTTCCTGCAGAAAAAGTTGTATAACCTGAGGATGAAAGATGGAGACCCAATGACAGAGCATCTAAATGTGTTTAATAGGAACCTTCACTAGTTTACTATCCTTCACATTAAACCTCTTCAGTATTGTCTTGACATACTTCCTCTGGTTTAACTAGAGCTTCCTCTTTGCCCGATCTCTTTTAATTTCCATGCCCAAAATATATTTTGCAGCACTGAGATCTTTGATGTCGAATTTGGAGGACAATTGGGTCTTCAAATCTTGGATAATTTCTTTGTCATTTCCAGCCAGCAACATATCATCCACATAAAAGAACAGATAAATATCACGGTCACCAATTAATTTAAAATACACACAGTGATCTGCTTTGCTTCTGGTGAAGCCAAGTCCCCGTATAAATGTATCAAATTTTTGATACCACATCCTTGGTGACTGTTTTAACCCATACAGA
>APFE030143382.1:0-19660 GCA_000404065.3 Pinus taeda | reverse complement strand
TTCTTGTCCTAACCCGGCACCACTAAGCATGCTTCTTGCCCTTTCCATCAACGTCTTGTTCATTCTTTCTGCGACTCCATTTTGTTGAGGTGTATATGGAGTAGTCTTATGCCGTGCTACACCACACTTCTTACAGAATTCTTCAAATTCCTTGCTGCAGAATTCTCCATCATTATCTGTCCTCAGCACCTTTATCTTCTTCTCTGTCTGATTTTCCACTAGAGCCTTAAATTCTTTAAACTTTTCAAAGACTTCAGATTTCTTCTTAAGGAAATATATACATGTCTTCCTTGAGAAGTCATCTATAAATGATACATAGTACACAGACTTACCCAGTGATGGAACCTTCACAGGTCCAAACACATCACTGTGCACAAGCTCTAATATCTGTTTCACGCTCTTACCACCAAAGGGGAAACTCACCCGATTCTACTTCCCATATACACAATTTCCACAGAAATCAAAATCTAGAGAGCTATTACTCATACCTTCTACCATACCTTTACCATGAAGTATTTGAAGGCCCTTCTCTCCAATATGTCGAAGCCTTTGATGCCACAACATGGTCTTCTCTCCAGATCCCACTAGATTTTCTGCTCCATTTTTAGGAACTATAGAACTATTGCACTCGTCAATAACAGTGCTACCTTGCAGCTTGTACAGAGTTCCAATCCGAACTCCCTGCATCATTACCAGTGCTCCTCGAACCATCTTGCAGGTATCCTTCTCGAACACTGTCTTTACTTTTGCATCATCCAACTTGCTTACAGAAATCCGATTTCTGGCGCAGGAATATGCAGAACACCCGGAAGGGTTCTAACCCTTCCACCTTGCAACTTCAACTTTACTTTTCCGTGACCAATGGTTCTAGCCTTCCTATCATCTCCTAAGAAGACATCACCACCATCGTATTTCTCATACTTGCAGAGGCACTCTCTATGGGGAGTGAAGTGAAAGGATGCACCTGAGTCAATCAACCATGCCTCATGATCTACATGTGTACTTGAAGAAGCCAAGTACACATCCCCACCTTCATCTGAGGTGGTTTTCGCCTCTGCAGAAGGAGCATCATCAGATCCCTTTCCTTTATCAGGAGCTTTAGATTTACACTCCCTTCTGAAGTGCCCTTCCTTTCCGCATTTCCAGCACACCACCTTTATAGGTTTTCCTCGAGATTTAGATCTCCCTCTAGATTTAGATCTCCCACTCGATGACTTATTTTTGTTTCTGTTCTGGGACCGTCCTCGTACAGACAAGGCATCACCATTCTGGTTGTCCATATTTTTCCGTCTCATCTCCTCCGTCAGCAAGGCTGAGACTATTTCATCAAACTGCAAAGCAGTTGCATTGCTACCTATTGCAATAACCAGACTATCCCACGAGTCTGGTAGAGAACACAACAAACTGATGCACTTATCTTCATCTGAAATTTTAATATCAACAGATAATAACTGACTTACCACAGTATTAAATGCATTCAGATGCTCTGTCACCGAGTCTCCATCTTTCATCCTCAGGTTATACAGCCTTTTCCGCATGAACAATTCATTCACTAGAGACTTAGCTTGGAACAAAGTCCCTAACTTGTCCAACAAAGCCTTTGCCCTAGCTTCCCCTGATACATTCAGCAATACTGAATCTGAGACACACAATCGTATTGTGCTCTTTTCCTTCTGATCCAACTTCTTCCATTCTTCATCGGTCACTCCCGTTGGTTTAGTACCCGGATCTACCGTGATCCACTGATATTTATCCACCAAAAGATCTCCATCTTGAGTTTCCACAACTCAAAACTCTGACCATTGAACTTCTCAATCTCTATCTTTCCGCTGCTCGCCATCTTCTTTCACCACCAGAATCGATCTCGCAGATCTCCCACTGAACAGCGTCTACCACAGGCCCGAGCGAAACCCCTTAGCAACAAAGGCGTCCCCTTGAAGCCAAAACAGCTCTGATACCAAATGTAGGTTTTAACCCCGTACAGAAAAATTACCTGCATACGAATTCTAAATCACAAGAAAATAAAAAATGCGAGAGCATAACCCATAAAACACATATACACAGAGATTCCCCACTGGATCTCAAAACCGAGACTACCAGCTTGATTTTTCATTATATTCCTTTCAATGTTACAATACATATTTATACATGCCGAAGCATCCAATACCATGGACCGAAAACCATCGCGTCCAAAACCTTGGACCGAAAACCATAGGTAGGTTCGCCCAACCTAATATAGGGTCCAAAAAAAAAATTCTCGGGGCGTTGCCCCAGACCCCGTAGAGGGGGGCTACCTGGCCCCCTCAAACCCCCCAGGCAAGGGGGGTACCGCCCCCCCTGTGATCCCCCTGCTGCGCAATTGGCACAACGAAGGGGGGACTCCACCCCTGCTCTAACCCCCCGGTTCACTACGTGGGTTAGTCATCGAAAGAATATAACACAAGTGTCTTTTCAGCCATTATATCTACTTGTAGTGTAGATAATTGTAGAAAATATCATGGTTTTCAATATCTATCTTTTTAATATAGAAATCTTGGTTCTTTGACCTCTACATCTTTAGTCATTCCTTCTCTTTGTCTTCTCTCATTTATTCCATAAATCTAATTAAAATATAAGCCTTCAAAATGCTCGACCTATACAATTTTATGTTATAGTTCTCGAAACTGTGTATGTGTAGAAACACTGCAATACCTAACCTTTATCTTTGGATGATTCCTCTTATATATGTGTATATATCATGGCTGATGTGTCCTCCTACTTGAGAATCATTTGAGACATATTGATTTAGATTTACCCATGCAGTAGTATTGTAAGCGATTCAAGGCTGTCTCTGGGAGCAAAAACAGGTAGTGCACTTCATTTTAGTGAAGTCTACATTCTGAACAAGTGATGTAGCACAAGTATTCATCAGATACATGGTTACATTGCATGGAGTTATAAATAAAATTGTGTCAGACAGGGATGCAAAGTTCACTTCCAAGCTTTGGAAGGAGTTATTAGCAGGTTTTGGAACAAACTTGGCTTTCAATACAAGTTATCATCCATAGAGAGATGGACGGACAAAGAGGGTCAATACAATATTGTACAACATGTTGAGAATGTATGTGATGCATCAACAACAGAAGTCGAAAGAGTGCCTTCCACTAGTATAGTTCGCTTACAATAAGGGGTACCTGGAGTCACTAAGGATGAGTCTATTTGAGGCATTGTATGAGCGGAGTTGTAATACTCTCATTAGTTGGAGTTATCGAGTTAATAAGGTGTTGATTGGAGAAGACATGTTGGAATACATGGCATAGGAAATGTAGGTAATCAAGAGGAATTTGAAGGAAAAACAGGATAGGAAGAAGAGCTATCCATATCAGAATAGGTTTTCCAAGGAGTTCTAGGTTACGAAACAAATGTACTTTCACATCAAACTGAAGAAGATCTCTTTGGAAATTGGATCATGTGTCAATATGGCACCCTGAGTTTGTGGACCTTTCATAATTATTAAGAGGATTGGACTAGTAGCCTATAGACTTGCACAACCTCTAACAGTGAAAGTCCATTATTTTTTCCATGTGTCATTTCTTAAGATGTATGTTAAAGATGTTGATCATGTGATTGACTAGTTTGTATTACACGTGGAGCCAAAAGGAGAATTCTAAGCGAAATTGCACTTTATTTTAAAGATAAATATGATGATGCTCCAAAACTGAGCAATTGAGTAGGTTAACATGCAATGGAATCACTTTGGGCCCAATGAATCTACATGGGATATGACAGATCAGATGCAAGCTATGTATCCTTCCTTATTTCCGGTTGAGCAGATGTTTTAGTATATGTTTTTGGTGCATGATTTGGTGATGTTTGATATATGTACATATGTATATGAATATAAATACTGCCATGAGCTATGTTATAAAGCTCCAATAAGTGGTATGGGTGTCATGTGATTATGATGTTATTCATGTTCTTTTGTCATGTTGGTTTTCTTCTTAGCAATATGATCATTATAAATATTGCAATGAGCTAAGTTATAAAGCTACATGGGTAGCATGCTTCTCCTACAATAGCCTTTCTTGTTGTAGGTTTTCTTGAACACTAAGGATGGTGTTCCACCAAGGGAAGGGTTCTATCACAGCCCTAGTGAAAATTCCATGTAATAAAAGTTAATAAAGGTAAATAATAACCATGGTTGTTGGGACACTTATTCCAAGTTGAATTTTGGGAAAATCCATAGTGATGGGGATCAATGGTGATTGATTAATGGCTAGGGAAATTAGCAAAGGAAATGGAAAAGGATTTGGAAAGGAAAAATGGAATTTTTAGCACATTTATCTATATAAATATTGGAAATTAGGAGAAAAGGGCAGTCCAAGGTCACAGGTTGCATGCGAGGAGGAGAATGAAGGAAAATAATGGAAAATGAAGAAAATAGAGGCTTGATTAATAAAAGGGCTTCTGAGGATCAATTAACAGACTTTTGTTAGCTCTGTTTTGTTGGAAATAATACTGAGGGGGGGGGGGAGAATCGATATTTTACAAATCAATAAATTTTTCATTTCCATAATCAAATTTATATATGCTACTTTAGTGAAGGGAACTCGTGTGTGCACGCAACTGTTCTTAAGGAAACCAACATATATCCACTAAACTTATGATTTAGTTAATTCATCATATGTTGATCTTTAATTAGTGCATCAATACTTTATTAAACATTAAACAATAACCTTGTGTAGTAATAGCAGGGAAAACCATCACACATAAGCAACACACATGAACACCAACATTTAAGGTGGAAACCCAATGTGGGTGAAAACCACCTACTGTTGTCATCTCTTTCTTCTTTTAATAATAAGAAAATATGTTTACAATCTTGTACTAGTGCAAACCCATACCAGTATATAGGCTTCTACATGCAGAAGGTTACAACCTTCTCTCGTTCTCTAACTTCTACTATAAGGGAGCTACAACCCCCTAGCTCTTGTACTAGTCAATATGTTTACTAGTACGTAGGTGCCAGCCTACAGAAAACTCCACTCTTCCACCAGGGACCACGTTTCATGAATTTTCAGATTAGACGCTCCTAGTACATATCAAGATATATGAAGACATTCACTCATGAATAACCCATCAGAAATTTAGAAACTCAAACTTCATCAACCAACATGCAGTTAATCTGAAACAATCATATCACTATCATCAAAAAACTATGATGAACCCAGAAACTTGTATCAACATTCAAAACCAATTGAAACCTCAAAAATTCATGTGTTATATTGTATACGCTACTTCAATGAAGAAAGCCTGCGTGTATACGCTACTTCCTTCATCCCAACTTGTGTATACCTCTAAAGATATTCAATAATAAAATATCTGAATCAAGAACTGTACCAACCAATAGTGTACTAAACATCTACTATCAACTTACAGGAATTTACACAGGTAGACAATAGAAAACACTTCTTCTCACTTATACAATCAATCAAATATCAACCTCCTTATGCATTCAAATTTACATTTAGATCTAAGACAACTTCATGGAAAGGCAATAGTAAAATATTAGCAACAATAAATTAGCAATGCTGATATGATAAATCAATCATCTCCGAACATGAAGCCTTTCTTTTGTATACACTATTTGAAAGAACAAAACCTATGTGTATATGCTCTTTTGCTAAGACGAGCCTGCGTACAAATCTGCAAATATTGACTCAGAACTTTTCTGCAATTCTAGACTTCAGACAAACCCAGATCATGATAGATAATGAATAAAAAAGACACAAAACATCAGATCTAGCCTCAACCAATATCATATCATTCAAGAATAATTAATTTCAGGTCTCATGATCCTGATCCAATATTGAACTCAAGGTGCACATAAATATTTCAGATCTAGTCCCAAACATAACCTTGCCACATAAAATATAGTTCAGATAGAAGCATTCCTTAGAGTCTTATTCACTTGCACATCTAGCCTTACAATCCTCTCTTCTTCATATAGTTTTTGGCCTTTCTCAATACCATGGACTGAATCCACTTAGGAGATATACCTTGGATTAAATACCATGGACCGAATACGTCAAACTAAATACCTAGGGTCAACATCATGGTCCAAAGATACCTTGGACCAAATACCTTGGACCTAAACAATGGTTTTCAACATGTATGCACTTTTCCTTCTGTGGGAGTGTGTGTGTACGTTATATGCTATTTATGTTCTAAGTACCCCACGTGTATACGCTGCTTGGACTAAGTTAACCTGTGTGTATCTCTTAAACATCTCTTACATCATGTTCTTCCTTCAAATTCTTCATTATGGTCAATAGATCTTACTTCCGTCGTCCTCACCCTCTGTACCATTGCCCTATTACCTCTAAATATTCATGTTAGCTTCTTATCAAAACTGAGTTGACCTGTAGAGTTGCCACCAAGGATAATACTTGCATCATAATGCCACCAATCTCCCCCTTCAGACTTAATGGCAACCATGATGGTGTTGACTACTAGAAGTTATAAAGACTGTTAAAGATACCATACAACACCAAAATACCAAAATACTCTCCTCCTTTGACATCAAGGGAAAAGGGCGGACCACTCTACTCTCCTCGTTTGCATGATACTGTCCATACTCCTCCTGAGCACATGCTGAGTCTCCAGAGAGATGATTCAATATAATAACATGACACTATAACTCAACACGGTGAGTATGACCTCCATATGACCACGAACACATGCATACATCAATCACCCAACCAAGTGGGGATACACCATATTTTACTCATCTTCCCAATGAAGTGGGGATATACCAAAGTTTATACATGACAAAAATAAAACAATTATTACATCATCCATCCCACGGATATTGGGGAAATAAATTACATCATATGACTAATATAACTCATTGAAATATAGACCATGACAGAAGAAGTTATATCACACTAATGACTAATGCAACTAAGAAATAATTGAGTTCAGCAACCATAATGCCAACAATGTGGAATGTGAATGCTCCCCCTGAACCTATGCTACCACTGGCTTTTTTTTTTTGTTAGAAAAACATATACGTGGTTTTAGCCAAGGCAACCCATGTGTGCTTGTGCATATACTTCATGAAACTAGTGTGTAGTAAACTTCCTCTAAAAAACTAGATTTAACAGCAGGATGATGCAACAACAACTCCCAACTTTTGTCTACGATATTCAAATGTTTCTCTAGGTAGTGGTCTACTGAATATATCAACAACATGTTCTTTGGACAGGACGTACTCCAATTTTACCTTTTGTTCAAGCACTTGTTCTCGTAGAAAATGGTACTTGATGGGTAATGTGCTTGGTCTTGCAGTGCATGATTGGATTCCTTGAAATACTGATGGCACTTGTATTATCACATAGAATGGAGATGGTTGGATTACATATGACCTGAATGTCTTGCAAAGTTTGCATCATCCAAAGTAGTTGTGTGAAGAAAGATGCAGTAGCCACATATCTTACATCAGTCATAGATAAAGCAATTAAACTTTGTTTCTTGCTAAACCAAGACACTAACCTGGAACCCATATAGAATGCACCAGCTGTTGGAGGTACTACGCAACTAGGACCTTCATTACTGGCACATGTCGACACTTAGTTAGAGCATTCTCTGACATGCAAGGCTTCAACATCGGAATCTTCACCAAATTGGTGCCTTTGACTGTCAATGCATGCATGGGACTACATGCAAGATCCTTTATGCATGATTTACTCCCTGATTTGCTCCTCCTTTCACTTCGCAACTGGCCAGTTCTCTCCAGAACTTGTTGTATGTGTCGATTCCTCTCATTGATCACCATTATGGTGCATTACCAGTGATGCGTATTAGTTGACTCTCATGTAGTATATCTTCAGCATTGTAACCTACTTTTTGTTAATCAATAATTCTTTTTGTTCTTTCGATTTTTTTAGTGCTTTTTCTCTACAAAGCTATGTGTTCAACCGTTACTAGCTAGATTCATCTGTGCAGGTTTTCTAACACATTTACACCACCACTAGTCCTTTTTCTATCATGAACACCTCCCACCCAATTTGCATATGTATATGCATGAAGAGTAAGATCTGCATCTCTAGGATACCATAGTCCAAAGTCCTAAGTTCCTTGTAGATATTTGAAAATTATTTTGACTGCCTAAACATGTGATTCCTTTAGATTTGCTTGGAATCTTCCAACTATTCCTACTACACGCATGATGTCAAGTTGGGTACCTGTTAGATAAAGCAAACTGCCAATCATGGATCTGTAAGTTGGTTGATGTACTGCTGTTGATTCATCATTTGAGTTGAGACTACATCCTATTACCACTAGAGTAAATAGAGGTTTAGTATCTTCCATTCTATACTTTTTCAAGATCTACCTGAGATATTTAGTTTTTGAAAGAAAAATACCATCTTTAGTTTGTTTAACTTGTAGACCAAGAAAATAGGTAAGTTCACCAAGCAAGGACATTTCAAATTCTTGCTGCATTACAGAAGGAAAATTCTGACTCATGGATTATTCATTGCTACCAAAAATGATATCATCAACATAAACAATAATAATTAGCAATTTATCATTTTCAATATTTGTATATAAATTTCTATCTGCAGAACCTTCTGTAAAACCTTGTTGGTTTAGATATTTGTCAAGGAGGTGATACCAAGCTCTTGGGCTTGTTTTACACCATAGAGAGCCTTTTTGAGTTTGCATACAAGTTTTGCATCATTTCCAAGAATGAATCCTTCTGGGCATTCAATATAAACTTATTCTTCTAGATCTCCATTAAGGAAGGTTCATTTGACATCCATTTGGTATATTCTGAATTTTCGAAAACTGGAATGAGCAAGAAACATTCTTATGGCTTCAATTATGGAGACAGGTGCAAATGTTTATTCAAAATCTACACCTTCTTGATCAGCATATCCTTTAGAAGCAAGTTTGGCATTGTTTCTAATGACTTCTCCATTTTCATTCAACCTGTTCTTGAATATCCATTTAGTTCCTATAATATTTTTATCATAAGGTCTAGGAACTAATTCCAAAGTTTCATTTTCTCAATTTGCTCAAGTTCTTCATCCATGGCCTTGACCCAACATTCATCTTTTCATGCTTCATTTACATTTTGAGGTTTGATGGAGGATATTAATGCTAGATAGTTTGAGGTCCCTATATTGGTTCTTCTTGTCTATACACCAACTTCCCTTTCTCCTAAAATTTGAGTTGTTGGATGATATTTCTGAACATACCTAGACAAAGTATTTTCTTCTACCATTTTATCTTCTTCTGGTGCTTCATTGGTTTCTTCTTCAATATAATTTTTATTTGATGTGGGAAAGTAAACCCCATATTCCTCACTGTCATAATTTTCTGTTGATTTTATCTATTTTTGATTTCTGCATGCTTGATTAACTACAACATCAATGCTTTCAATAATTTTCCCAAGTCTTTTATTATAACTTTTATATCCTTTACTTCTTGAATAATAACCAAGAAGAATCCCTTCATCTTCCCTGGGTTCAAACTTACCAAGTTTTTCATTAGTACTTTTGATAAAACATTTTCTTCCAAAAACTTTAAAGTATTTAACAATAGAAGTCCTACCATACCAAAGTTCATGCAGAGTTTGAGTTCTATTTACCAGAACATTCTCTTTGTTGAGAATAGTCACGACAATGAATGTAGCTTCACCGCAGAAGGTTGCAGGAGTTTCAGATTCATCTAGCATGGCTCGAGCCATTTGTTGAACTATTTTGTTCATCCTTTATACTACACCATTTTGCTGATGCATTCTTCTACTGGAGAATTCCCTTTTTACTCCATGTAGTTCACAAAATTCAAAGAATTCATCTGATATAAATCCCCCTCATTGATCAAATCTGAGGCATTTCATTTTTTGATTTGATTCATTTTCAACCAAATCTTTGAAGGCTTGGAAATTTTCAAATGCATCATCTTTATGCTTTAGAAGACCTATTTAGCACATTCTGGAAAAATCATCAATGAACGAAATAAAGTATTCTTCTCCATGAGGTGACTTTTTCCTTGTTGGTCCACATAAATCAATATGGATAAGTTCAAGAGGCTTACTAGCTGACCCTTCTTTTTCCATGAAGTGAACTCTAGTTTTCTCACCTATTTCACATGGTTTGCATATTGTATTTTTTGGGATGTTGATACATGGAAGATCACAAACAACCTTGAGTCTGCATGCTTTTCTTATTTGAGAAAAACTTAGATGTCCCGATCTTCTATGCCACAGACAGTTTTCATCATTTTCACTTAGATAACACTATTATTGTCCTCCTTTGATAGGTATAGGTCATTTGGAGTTCTTTAAACTTTGATCACGGTCTCTCCTATATCAAGCTCACAAACAACACATCCGTTTGATCAAAATACCACTTCATTTCCTTGACCACACATTTGACTGACACTCAACAGGTTTTGCTTCAAACCATCTACATACATAACATTTTTAGCTTTAATCTTTTCTCTCAACAAAACAGAACATTTACCTTTTATGACAGTTGTAGTGTCATTTCCAAATGAGATATTATTTTCCTTTTTTAAGGCATTATATGAGTGAAGTTTCTCTTTGTCAACTCTCATATGTTTGAAGCATCCACTGTCGATGTACCATTGATTTTCTTGTCCTTCTACATGCAAGGATATACCACATCTTTTTGTTTGATATTCTTTCCTTCTCCATATCTTGGGATTTAATGGTGTTTACTTCTTTTGAGGTGTTTGCCAAAATTTGCTCCCTCTTTAAGACCCTTCATGACCAAAGTTGTTACAAATTGATCATTCTATTTCAATTTCAAGAAGAGAAAAGCTATTATAGGAAATTCTCTTGATCCTTGTTAAATTCCTTTGATTTCGTGCTTCTCTAGTCATGACTGTTTTGTAAGCAATGCATTGAGCAGCTTTGTGCCCAAAATTATGACATGAAAAACATTGCCCATTAAAGAAGTTTTTGCAACTATCAAGTCTATTTACCTGTTGATTTTAGTTTCTATTAATATTCATCCTTGGAGAAAATTGAGTATGATTTTCCTAAGGTTGGTTGTGGCCTCTATTGATATTCATCCTTGGAGAAAATTTAGTATGATTTACCTGGTGATCAACTTTATGACTTTGTTGACGATTGTCATATTGTTCATTGGTCTTTGTTGCATCAAGATAGCTTTTGGTGGAGTTTGATGACTTCTGTGATTGAGATGCTTCTTCAGTATATCCAAGACCTGTCTTTATTAGAAGAGAACACTGAAGTTTGATAATTTCATTTGAAGTTTTTGATCCTTTAGCAAATCTAATATTGAGAGATTTTGTTTTCACAAGATCTTTTCTTAGACCCACAAGTTCACATTCTAGTTTTTCATTATGTTTGTCTTTTTAGCAAGTTGGTATATCAAGGTATCAATGGTCATATTCTTTTCTTATAAACATATTCTGAGTTTAGATATTTCTTCATGGAAGTTTTTCTCTTCTAAAGAATCCCAAAAATAATTATTGTCATAAGCCATGAGAAGTCTATAATCACCACTATTAGATAAACCATCATTATCCTCTTCTAAACTATCCCAAAAATCATTGCTATCATAGGTCATGAGAAGTCTGTAATCTTGACCAGTTTCATCTTCATCACTATTAGATTATCTGTCATTGTCTTCATGAGTATAGTAACTCCTTCTATTCACAACCTGTTTCCTATTCCCTTTTGTATACTCCTTTCCTTTTTCATATTTATCTTTATGATTACATCTAGAAGCATTGTCTAGTCAATTTAACGTCTTAAAATGCTCTACATAAATTATCGATCCAGGTATCGTAAACTGATGAAGTGTGGTGCACCATATGTGCTTAGTTAAGCTTTTTCTTGCTTCGTTGTTTTATAGATTTTATTTTTTTTTGAGGTTTTGTTCTTGTTGATCTTGTAAAGTGTCTAATGCAAATGGAAATCTGATTCTAAGGTCTTAAGAATACTTTTAAAGGTCAAGTATGGATGTGGATTTCAATACAAGGTTTATGTCCCTAATGGTAACTTCCAAAACTTAGCACTTCAAAAGATCTCAAAACATGTTACTGATGGAATTAGTACTTAAACAAAAGTGTAAGTATGTAGCTACTTCAGTCAAACAAAATATGAAATATTGATCATGAAATCACTGTCTCTGTTGCTTGTCTAAATACGGAAATAAAAGTTAAGCTATTGCAATCAAACAAATCAAAAAATGCAAACTAATAAAAAGTAAAATCAAATCACATCATTCATAGTCTAATCCCTTGCCAGGTAGTCTAAGCTATGGCTTTCAGAGGTAATCATCAATAACATGAGCAATCTGATATCTAATTGCAAAAAATTAAAACTAAAATCAAATCGCATCAATTCATAGTCTGATCCCTCTCTAGATAGTCAAAGCTATGGCTTTCAGAGGTAATCATCAATAACTTGAGCAATCAGATATCTAATTCTAGGAAAGTAGAACTAAAATCAATTCACATTAATTCATAGTCTGATCCCTCGCCAGGTAGTCAAAGCTATGGCTTTCGGAGGTAATCATCAATAACCTGAGCAATCTGATATCTAATTGTAGAAAAGTAAAACTAAAATCAAATCACATCAATTCATAGTCTGATCCCTCGCCAGGTAGTCGAAGTTATGCCTTTCGAAGGTAATCATCAATAACTTGAGCAATCTAATATCTAATTGCAGAAAAGTAAAACTAAAATCAAATCACATCAATTCATAGTCTGATCCCTCGCCAGGTAGTCGAGGCTATGGATTTCGGAGGTAATCATCAATAACTTGAGCAATATGATATCTAAACTAACTAACAAAGCAAATGAATAAGACTGAAATCAAAGCATAGCTGAAATTGAAAAGCTAAAAAGACAAAGTTAGCAGAGAGGTAATTCTCATGTCACTATTTGATGCAAAAACATGTAACGAAAAACTTATCTACAATCAACCGGTTGAACACACTTACATGAATTAAAATTTCATGAATGGAAAAGCTAATCTATCAAACTTGAAAACAATCAAATGACATAATAAAATCAAAGCAAAATTTCAAAATGAAATCTACTCTACGTTACATTGTAATGTGATCCATGACATCTACTTCACATCTCCTTCCATGTTGAGAACATCAAAACTTTATTCAAATTCTTCAAAATTACAAAGTACAACAAAGCTCTCTAAAGATTTCCAAAGCTTCCTAAACTCTAATCTCTAAGCTAAGAAGCTAAGACTAGCAAATGAAGAACATAGATCTCCTATTTATACAAAAAGATGAGAAGCCATCTCATTAATGAGAGTCCATGAATCTCTCACTCTACCTCTAGAGTCCTAATCGAAATAGGAACTGATAAGACACATCTCTTCTTAGAGTTACAATAAAATTAGGAGATGTGACACATATCCTCATGATCCAATGATTCTTTCCACTCAAATTCGAATTTGGACTTAGAGTGCCACATAAGGGTCTTCTAGAAGTCTCCTTTCAACTTACATGTCAACAATCTCAACTCATTTGTTAGGTATAATCATACGCACATTATTTTCTAATTTTTAACCACAAATTCACTTAAAAGACTTAGAATTAATAAAGTTTGGAAAAACATAAGTGTTCCCCAATGATAATGAAAGTGGAATGAATGTGGTGACATAGTAGTGAAATGGAGGTGATATAATGGACATAATAGTGAAAGTGTAATGGAAATGAATGACATTTTCAAGACTCAACATACCCCCCAACTGAAGCTATTGCATGTCCTCATGCAATATATATTACATTAAATCTTTTGATCCTTGAGCTTTGGCTTAACTTTGCATGATATCATTTCATAACTTCATATTTTTGCAAAGTATTTTACTTGAATTGCAACATGGTTGGTTCTTGTGTTACAACCAACTTTTTTTTTGTTGCATTCTATTTTGATCTTTGAACTTTGCATAATGATATTTTGATTATTGTCGCAAAGTATATCTTTATTGGATTCCATGATGGTTGGTTCTTGTATGAAAACCATGATTTTGTTTGTATCCAATTTATCCTTTAAGCACTTTTTCAAAAACCAATGTATGCTAAAAATAGCAATGTAATAATTGATATATGTTGCAAGTATGTGGGCTCCTGAATATGACAGGGACATGGAAAAATATCAATATGAATGTATCCCCCCCCCTCCCCCCTCCCCCCCCAGCTGATGGTATTGGCAATTTATGAAATGAGGAAGATAAATGATTTCCAACAATTCTTCATTCTAGCTTTTTTATGGAATTCTATGGTCAAAAGTTAGAAAATGATGTACCTTCATTTACCCTTTGGAATGGATGAGTTGTATGTGTGGTGGCTGCAAAATTCTAATCATATTCTTCTTCAAGTGGTTGAACAAGAGGAGTCATGGATAAATAGATAAGATGACTTTTTATTGCTTCTACTAAAACTTGTTGAATCTGCTCAAAATTGCTAAAAATAATAATCTTTATGTCTTCAAAACTCATTGGCACAATTCCTATAATGTGAAAATATGTTCTGATGTCGAACATAGTAGGAAATTGTTGGCTTTGTGGCCATTAATAGATGCCACTAGTCAACACGAGAACTCTCACCATTGATGACAATGAGAGTCAAGATGCCCAAACACATCTTGCTAGATACGAATGAATTTGTCGATGTCGAGTCACCTAAAAGATCTGATGAACAAGGGACATTGATGTATTCCCATTGTTTGTCAACATGAGGACTTGCCATTAAGGCATGCAAGCCTCAAGGTGTTTTTACAAAGAACTTAGACTCAAAGGACTATGGACTCAATAATTTGCATTGAAGCAGGGCTTATTTGCGGAATGAAAATGACAGGAAATGGAAGATGGCAATGGAGAGCAAAAATGACAATGGGAAATAAGCATATGAATGAGCCTCTTGCTTTTATTTGTGGGTTATGAATGGAGAAAAATAGATGGAAAGTGTATGTGAATGTAAATGGAAAATATGGAGTGAATGGTTTATTATGAAGTATGGATATGATGGAAACAATAGTATCTGAAAATTTTTCAAGTGTTTGGATCTGATTTTGCATCAGCATATTTCCTCTTTGTTGTGGATCACCCTCTTATGAAACAAATTGGTCTCTTAGAGAGACACCAGTCTCTTATAGTCATTTGTCCTTCCTTCTAGAACTGCAAAGAAACTAATACTTCTTCTGCAATGGAATGTGAGATTATCAAAGGGGAGAGATGGAAAATCTCTCTAGTTATGATATTTACATACAAAACTAAGAATTTTTATTAATGAAATAAGTTCTCAAAGGAAAAATCAAAAGAATTTATACCTAATTTGGAATTAGTGCCTCAAGTTCATGTTGCTTCTTTTCAGCAATTTATTTCATTATTTTCCATTCCAAACTCTAATGATGGATTTCTCATTGTGTAGATATTGTTGAGATCTTTACAATGGTACTTAAATCATAAAAATCTGATTTCCTATGAAAAAGTTAGGCTGATTTGAATAATGAGTTTTTTTTTTTTTTTTTTTCAGTCTGCGGAGTTGGATTTCCGTTGCAGAATGTGCACGGTTTCTATAGCTAAAAATATTGAATACAAAGTTAGTCATTCATCTTACATCATCAGTCCAAAATTAATCAATACCTTCAGAAAGGTGAGCAAATAACTTATTTATTTCATTGATTCAAAATTATTATTTTTTCTTGACATGCAGTGACTTAGTGTGGCGACTTAATGTGACGACTCAATGTGGTGACTTAGTGATAACACACAACTTGACTTCCCTTTGACCAGGGTCTTTTTCATTGAATTGGATCAAATGAATAGGACACCATCCATGTACTGACATTCCCCCAGCTACCCATGTGGCTTGTTTTTCTTGATGACACCTGCAACCTAGAGTTTAACAAAAAAAACTGCGGAAAGTTGAACCAGCTATGGAAAGTTTAATCAATTGCAGAAAGTGGCTGAAATAGTGAACCATCAGTTTTACACATATTTTGGATACTTGTGTCATGCATAGATTTTTATTTCTTTTGCACTTTCTTGTGGAGTTTCTGCAACCTTAAAAGTGAGTGATTCATCTTTAAAACGGAGGTTTTCAGTTGAAACAAAACCAAAATGATATTGATCCCTTCTCTAACTGAAAATGCCAATGTTACTACAGAATAAGCCTTGGGCTTCCCATACAATCAACAGATAAAGTTCGATGAATAATCAAGGATACTAAGGTCATGCTTGATAATAACATTTCACCTTCTCCTTATAAATGCCAAATTTGATATTAATGGCAACAGGGTGGATATTATTTGCTAGAACTACATTTACAGCCACCTGGACTGTAGTGAAATCTCCTTGACCTTCGTTCTTAGATACTGTGATCACACGGGGATTCCTAGATTTCGCAAGAATCCCCTTTAGTTTCTAAGATGAACTGATCTTCAATTCTGTGTAGTTCCTTGTCCAATTATTCCTACATCCCACATGGCGTTCAGATATGGTGCTGATACAGTGGGTAGGTTCAAATTAAAAAAAAACACTTGCAGTGCTGCAAGACATAACTTGATAATGAACAATCCTCTACAGCTTGCCATGGATACATTCTTAAGAAAAAGGGACATTCAGGGATAAAGGGATTCTTAGAACTTTGGCAACATGGAGACCCTAGCAAGCACAACACTCTTTGGTAATTCCAGGCAACCAATGCAATTAGTAGCAATTTTGGGTTTAACTCACATGAAATATACATGAATAGGATGTGAACGAGCTTTCAAATGGCCTCTGCATCGAATGCCAAGTTATCCATGCCACGTCGATTGGTTGTTTGCGTATCCAATTAAGATTATTGTTAATAGGTGTTACATTTACCAGCGAAGAGCTGTATCCAATTAGAACTGTTGTTAGCAGGTGTTACATCCATCAGCAAAGAGCCAAATCCAATTAGAACTGCTATTAATCAGGAAGTGGCAGAGCAGGTGTTAGATGGGTGGCAGAAGGTGGAAGATGTGTAGTTAATTATCAGTATGGCATTGATTTCAAATCAAAAACAAACAAAAATCAACTGTGAGTTAATTAATTAAAATCATGTTTTTTTTTTTTTTTCTCGCGGCCTGCAAAACTGGGCTCCAAGGAACCAAGAATTTCTCCCAAACCGCCACAAATCTCTTAAAACAGTTTTTGGGTTATCTAATTGACCCTTCTGGAGAAACAACCCATGTTTTATTTTTTCTAAATTCACCAACGTTTGGCCGAATCGTGATCTCAAAGGTTGACGTTTTTCTCTGTTTACGTTTCTCTGAGTTAATGTTTTCACTGTTCTTCATTTTATGAATTTGTTGAATTCGGCCTTTTGAATTTCATTTGCTGTGTAACTTCTTTAGTTATGCTTGTCACTAATGGTGGTCCACCTTCACGGAGTGAGAGTGAATGGTCCACAAATCGATTATGCTGGCTGAAGCATTACACAAGGAACCGAAAACAAATATCCTTACAAATATGTTAAGTTCACTAAATGAATGCATTCAGATTTCAGGTTTGTTGCTTGGTCCTCGGCAGATTTGATAAATTCAAGCAGGTTATGCAGCTATCATGAGCCAAAAAAAATGAGAGCGCACTGAGAGATCAAGGTCTAAGGATTTTGATACTGAGAAGGTTTTAAAAATTTCTGGCACAGAAATTGGACGCTGCATACATTATTTTGAAAGCCACACAAGGGTTTTTTTTCAATTGGCCTCATCTTAAGAGTCCATGCAATATGTTGAATTTGCAACATTTTTTTTAATTTTTTTAATTCTTTATTTTGTTAATAAAATTACATATGTTATATTTCCAAAAATTAAAAATATACATATATATTTTACTAAACAAAATAATAAATTTATTATAATTTTCTTTAAATTGTTTTGTTAATAAAATATATGTTTATACTTTCAGAAATTAAAAATATTACATATATATTTCATTAAAACAAAACAAATGATATTTTTTTTTTATTTTTATTATATTTATTTTTATTTTTTTTTATGTTTTTGCAAGTTTGTTTTAAGGTCAAAACTTGAACAGGGATGCAGATTTCTTATTGAGGCCACAATGAAAGCTAGGATTCAAGATAGCCATAAGTTGTTTTCCCGCTTTTTTTTCTCTGAATTTGTAAATTTTTATAAGAAGGATTAATGATTTTCAATTTCAAGCAGCAAAATCTTCAAAGAAAACATGCTAAAAATAGGACTTTGGCTGAGGTCTTAGGCTGGTTTTTTATCGATTTGAGCTAGGTGACTAGGATAGGATCCATGTCCGGACAATTCTGGAGATGCCCATGTGGTCGGTTTCTTCATTGGACACCTGTAACCTGCTAAACCTTGAAATTAGTTGCGGAATTCTCAACTAGCTACGGAATCAAGCTGCATTCCACAGCTAAGTTGCAAAACCTTATTAGAATATGATACAGTGTTTTGAGAACCACTACAAACCATAACCAGTCAATCTTGGACAGTTGAACCTATCAAAGCAGTTGAGTTTCATTATTTTTATTGTTATTTATTTATTTTTATTTTTTTTTTTTTTTGAATCAATTGAAATGATGAAGTATATTTTGTCTCCTTTTTTTTTTTTTTTGAACATAACAACTCTTTTTCTGATCCTCCAGATCACACAAAGTGCAGGAGGAGGATACTCAAGAATTATTAAGAAAAATTTAAATGTAAGAAATAAGGTCTCCTAATTACACTTCCCTGGAAACGACGCTAAAAATGTCTAGCCAATTTAACATTTTAAATTGCTCTACATAAATTATCAATCCGGGTATCATAAACTGATGAAGTGTGGTGCACCATATGTGCTTAGTTAACCTTTTTCTTACTCCATTGTTTTATAGATTTTATTTTGTTTTGGAGTTTTGTTCTTGTTAATCTCCTAAAGTGTCTAATGCAAATGGAAATACTATTCTAAGGTCTTAAGAATACTTTTAAAGTTCAAGTATGGATGTAGATTTCAAGACAAGGTTTATGTCCCTAATGGTAACTTCCAAATTTTAGCACTTCAAAAGATCTCAAAACATATTATTGATGGAATTAGTACTTAAACAAAAGTGTAAGTATGCAGCTACTTCAATCAAACAAGATATGAAATACTGATCATGGAATCACTGTCTCTGTTGCTTGTCTAAATAGGGAAATAACAATTAAGTTATTGCACTCAAACAAATCAAAAACTGCAAAGTAATAAAAAGTAAAATCAAATCACATCATTCATAGTCTGATCCCTCGCCAGGTAGTCTAAGCTATGGCTTTTGGAGGTAATCATCAATAACATGAGCAATCTAATATCTAAATTGAAAAAAAGTAAAACTAAAATAAAATCACATCAATTCATAGTCTGATCTCTCACCAGGTAGTCGAAGCTATGGCTTTCGGAAGTAATCATCAATAACATGAGCAATCTGATATCTAATTGCAGAAAAGTAAAACTAAAATCAAATCACATCAATTCATAGTTTTATCCCTCGCCAGGTAGTCGAAACTATGGCTTTTGGAGGTAATCATCAATAACTTGAGCAATCTGATATCGAAACTAACTAACAAAGAAAATGAATAAGGCTGAAATCAAAGCATAGCTGAAATTGAAAAGCTAAAAAAAACAAAGTGAGCAGAGAGG
>APFE030143372.1:0-47386 GCA_000404065.3 Pinus taeda | reverse complement strand
CTTTACCTAACTCTAACCTAACTCTATACTAGACCAAGTTGAACTTAACTATTCCTATGTGTCGGAATATCCTAACAGTTTGTTGGAAAAAGGGAAAGCAAAATTTGGGTCCAGGGATGAGGCCAAATTTTTGCAGAGTTCTGATTGGGGCAAGGAAGACAATTGTTTTGATGCTTTAGATTTGAATGGATGGATGGATCAGACTGATGAGGAGCCAAGGAGGGAAAAAGAGTCTCAAGATTCCTCCTTAACAGATGAAAACATGTAAAATTAAACAAAATTTCAAGACAGAGCATAGCATTCCAATGGATTCTACCTTAATCACTTAATTGTTTAATTTCATAAGAAAATAGAAGGGAAAATGATACACATAAAAACCAATGAACTTACAATTACATAGAGAAAAACATCATCAAAACACAGAGCCACATGGATCCCAACAAGTCATGCAAAACCCTGGTCTTTCCTTAGCCAAAAATGTAGAGATAGAATGTACAATGACGTGCCAAGCAATCCCAAGTGTCCAACCCTGAAAATGACTCAGAAAATACATGATATAGACCATCCTAACCCATTCCCATGCCTCTAGGGGTCGATCTCATTATTCTAGGAGCTGTTTGAACCAATTCTAAACAAGGAACTGAAATCTAGGCAATCAAACAACTTTCCTCTATATACTAGGAAACTGATTCATTCATTTAAAATTCACTTTTTAGTGAATGAATCCTCTAGAACAAGTAAAAATGTGCTAATATTACATCATGGTCCTCAAATTACATCATGTTAGATCAATAGTTACATCAAAGAGTGAAACGAGTCAAAACTAGGCGAATTTTTGAGCTGTACAGTGAAAAATAGGCAAAAATCCTCTATGCACCGCACCTGATTCTCTATGTGTCGCGCCACTTTGGGGATGAATGTGAGGCCCTTCCTGGAGTCCAAATTGAGCTCATGATAGCTCTTTGGAAAGCCCTACCTCTCTAACTTCCAACCCAAGTGAAATGTTTCAATTGGGTGTCCATTTTCCCCTCCAATAATCAAATCTTCCAGGACTGCTTCCTGTGTGTCAAAATAGGGGCAAAGAGGTCATGTTTTGAGTGTTTTTGACCTCTTGAGGACTCAAAACTTGCCAAACTTTCTTGGACATGCACCAAAAATCATAATTTTTCATGCCAAATCCAAAAATGTAAATTTTTTGAAATTTGGAGCCCTCTAGCAAAAGCGAGCGCCACGTGGCGCGGCACATAGGGAGGCAAAACTTGTTTTTCAGTGCAAAAATTTTCAAAAATGCAAAAAATTGCTCCAAATTTTTTGAAATTTGGGCTGGACCTTCTCTATCAAGTGTCATGCTGGGCTAAAGAGGCTTTAGCCAATATCTGAAGATGATCATGCTCCTTTTGCCTCTTTTTCTTCTTCAATTTTTCCTTTAGATTCCTTATTCGTGCCTCGCAAACCTTGTTCTGTGCCATGTAGTGGAAATCCATGTGTCTCAAAAATGATTTGTCCCTATCATCCTTGTCCAGCAATCTCTCCAAGTGGATTTTGACTCTTTCGAGCCAAGACTTCCAATCATCATTAATCTCTTGCTCCAATGAAGTGAATTTAATCGTCCTCCTTTGGGGAGCTTGACGATTCTCTCGGATGTTTTGTAACTCTACGGTTGCTTGTTGATCTTCAAGCTGTTTGTTCCTCTGCTCCAAGTATTTCATAGTCCACTTATCCCTCTCCAAGTTGAGGGACAAGGCTTTGATCTCTGTCTACTACTCCTGGATGATGTCTCTAGGATGTGCACTTTGTGGGCCCATGTTTGTATTGTCATCCTGAACAAGAATAAAGTCCCGCTCACCTGAAGGCCCCTCATCCTACATTGGCCTCTTGCCTCTATCATGTACCTATGGTGCTGATGTCAGAAGCAAGGCCCCTTCCGCACCAGGTGGAGATAACACTCGCTTTGCTGCCGCAAACAACTGCCTGGTGCCCTTCTGATAAGTAATGAAAACCGATATAGTAGCAGTCTGTGGATCATGGCCTTCATGCTAATGAGAAGATCCACTTGTTTCATGCGCAGCCTCTAGAGGTCCCTGTGAAACTCTAAAAAACTCAGGGGAGATGAAATCATCCCAAGTGATGCCCTGTAATCCACGTTGATGAACCACCAAAATTTTGATGAGAGCAAAATGGAAAATACTGTTGAACTGCTGCTGACGGGTCTTGTGCTGCACAAGGATGGTCATCCTTTCTATGTTTCGACATCTGAAATAAAGAATGTTCATCATCCGTACCCAGGTGAAATGCATGAGAAACCTGATGTGATAAGCATATAATCGGGAGAAATGGCCTTCACAACTGAAACACTTCATGATTAATTTCATTAGTGGAGCATATTCATCTTCGAGATATCGGAAAGGAAACACTCTCTTGAGCTGCCTCAAGAAACCGGGTTTAATATATGGCTCATAATGTTGTCGGTCAATCTTCTACCTCTTGTTCCATGGTTCTCCAATGTTAGGTATGCCGGTTGCTAGTGAGATAGATTCTGGTGTAAGTGTGAAGGTGACACCAACCAAAGTAACTTGATCACCATGTAAATGCAGTACAAACAAGTGTGCCAACTCATGATGAAATTGAACATTAGCAACCTTCTCACAAAACTCATAACATGACTGAAACTAGAAACAAGAGATGGCAAGAGGGTAGGCTTGCAATTCAGTAAGGATTGTTGGTTCTTCTCTAATATGTCTGCCAACTTTATGAGGCTTCCGGGGTGCATGTCCCTCCATGTGTGAGTCAATTTGGGTCTCCACTTCATAATCAGATGAATGACCGGATGACATAACTGCTACTATACAAATTGCCTTGGAGAAATAGATGATGGTTTATAAAACTGTGTTGGACTGCCCTTTAGTGATGTGTCTGACCTTTTCCACCAAGGGGAAAAAGTGAAGCAATGGATTGTTAGGAGAGAGGAAAATAATGAGGGATTAGGGACTATTGGGATAGATTTGGTTAGGGAAGTATAGGAGGGTTTGGGAATTTTGTATAGGGTTGGGAATTTTTGTATAGGTTTAGGGTTTGGGGTTTTACATTTGGAAATTTGTGAAAGAGAATTTGGGATAGGGGTTTAGTAACTTTAGGGGGTAGGGAACAACGAAATCATGGGAAAATGGAATAAGGGAGACAAGAGAATGATGGAAAGAGGATAAACTTGGTGACAAACAGTTGTTGAAACCCTAGGCAACCATTTTTATGTGAGAGCTTTGACATGATAGGGTTTATACCAATACCATTTATCAATCACCATATCATAGCACAAACTTGAATGAAATGTAATGATGGAGGCTCTACCTGGAAAATCTGTGCAATTTTTTGGAAATTTGGAGCAAAGGTTAGCAGTTTCAAGCCTTTAACTATATGCGCCGTGCAGCATACCCAATGCATCGTGCCTTCCCAGTGCGTCGCACCAATGTAAAAAAGCATTGTGTGTTCGCTCCCAGTGCGTCGTGCCTTCCCAATGCGCCGTGCCTCCTGCTCAATACACCATACTAGCCAATTTTCTCCCAATTTCACCCAATTTCTCACTTGTTCACAAAAAATTCTTTGAGTTGCTTCCTCTTTGTTCTTGGCATGCAAATGTACTTTCAAAACTTGGAGACATGTTTTATACATTGGCTTTTCAAATTAATTTTTCCAAAAACCCATTTTCATAATGTTTTGCAAATAACTTTCATAATGTTTTGCAAATAATGGTCATACGTGAATGACTTACTTAACGCGGTTGAATCCCAAAAATGATATCTAATATAATGCACTGTGTAAACCCTTGATACTTAAATTCAAAAAGAGTGAAGGGATCTCTACTTGAAAGGTTCATGAGGCACAATACTTGCTAAGGTTTTGCAAATGGGGTAGCAAGCTAAGTGGGCTTGATTGTGGGGAAAACTGCGCGCCTGAGCCAGAGGCGATCTGGGATGGGTGACCTCCCGAGAAGTCTTGGTTACCAGGTGCAAGCCCCGGAAGTGATGATTGACGCTATGTGATTTATTTCACCAGTTTCAATCCCACTTCTTCACCCCTGTGAGCATCACCCGATGCAATGAGTGTTAAGTGAACTATTCAAATCATGAGAAATTAGTCACTTACGATTGCCTCTCATGGAAATGGTCATACATGAATGACTTACTTAACGCAGTTGAATCCCAAAAATGATATCTAATATAATGCACTGCGTAAACCCCTGATACTTAAATTCAAAAAGAGTGAAGGGATCTCTACTTGAATGGTTCATGAGGCACAATACTTGCTAAGGTTTTGTAAATGGGGTAGCAAGCTAAGTGGGCTTGATTGTGGGGAAAAATGTGCGCTTGAGCCAGAGGCGATCTGGGATGGGTGACCTCCCGGGAAGTCCTGGTTAAAGGGTGCAAGCCCCGGAAGTGATGATTGACGCTATGTGATTTATTTCACCAGTTTCAATCCCACTTCTTCACCCCTATGAGCATCACCCCATTCAATGAGTGCTAAGTGAACTATTCAAATCATGAGAAATTAGTCACTTACGACTACCTCTCATGGAAATGGTCATATGTGAATGACTTACTTAACGCAGTTGAATCCCAAAAATGATATCTAATATAATGCACTGCGTAAACCCCTGATACTTAAATTCAAAAAGAGTGAAGGGATCTCTACTTGAATGGTTCATGAGGCACAATACTTGCTAAGGTTTTGCAAATGGGGTAGCAAGCTAAGTGGGCTTGATTGTGGGAAAAACTCCAATTGAGCGCGCTTGAGCCAGAGGAGTTCTGGGATGGGTGACCTCCAGGGAAGTCCTGGTTACCGGGTGCAAGCCCCGGAAGTGATGATTGATGCTATGTGATTCGTTCTCCACATTTCACTAGTTTCAATCCCACTTCTTCACCCCTGTGAGCATCACCCGATGCCATGAGTGAGTGCTAAGTGAACTATTCAAATCATGAGAAATTAGTCACTTACGACTACCTCTCATGGAAATGGTCATACGTGAATGACTTACTTAGCGCAGTTGAATCCCAAAAATGATATCTAATAACTTTTATTTCAACCTCTGTTTTGGACCTTTTTCACTGCTTTTTCACTTTGTAATGAGTGAAATGACCTGAGCTTGGCTTGTCTTTGTAGGTGTTGGAGATTCTTAGGCTAAGGAATGAAACGAAGGTGTAGATGATGGAATTTTCAATGACAAAAACAAAATTTACAAGATTTGTTGTACAAATAAAGCTAAATACTCTGTTTTTTCCTCAAAATAGAGTTTTGAGGAAAAACACATTTTCGGATACTTATTAACAAAATTTACTGGCAATAGAACATCCTCATGGCCTGCTGGTGATTATCAGACACTTTGAAGCATTTATTGACAAAACCCTAATGAAACCCTAGACCTACTTAACACTAAAACCCTAAAGACAACTTTTGCAACTTTGATGAAAAGAAGACTGTATATGCTTTTTTTATGAATAGACATCAACGAGTAGGTGAATGACATGAGTGAAGTATGGGGACAAGACCCTTCCATCAACGGATCGATGCTCCTAAATGGAATGTAGGTGATCGAGTAGAATGGGACACCTAAAATGAAATGCAACAAAAGAGGTTTTCATCTCTGATGGAGGGTTGAACAGACCAACTCTAACACCTGGAAAATGAAACAGATCTTGAAGAAGAGTCTAATGAATATCAAAGAGGGTACATGAATGCTCTGTTAGCCCAGCAGTGACAATATTCACTCAGAGGCAGAGATGTTCCCATAAATCCAATTCAGAAAAGGAAAGAGACAACAGCACCAAAGAATGATCCTCCCATTGTGCAGAAAAAAGGAAAAGAGACAGTTGATCCTAGTACTAGCAAAACATCATCAACAAATGAAAGATCGAATCAATCAAGTGCATCAAAGGAAAAAATTGAAAAGAAAGATGTTTTAGCTAAAGAGGTAGACAAAACTTCAGTTTTTAACTTAGAAAATGAAATTGCTAAGTTAAAGGTATCTATTCCTTTGACTGAGCTGATGAAGAACACTAGCTATAAAGGTCAAGTGTCTAAAATTTTGAATTTAAATACATTATCTAATATGGTAAATGTGGAGGATGATCAGCCTAAGTTTATTTTTGGTTTAGCATTGGAAGGTCAGTCTCAAGATAGTGATGTAGCTCCTTTTTACATCATCCTTAGGGTGCATGATTATGTGTTACACATTGCTATGTTTGATTTCGGAGCCTCTCATAATCTCATTCCTAAGGCCATCATGGAGAAATTGGGATTGGATATCACCAGAAAGTACCATGACCTTTACTCTTTCAATTATGGTAGAGTAATATGCATCGGCCTTATTAAAGATTTGGTGGTCAGTTTGGATCAGATTCTGGCTAAAAATGTCTTGATGGATGTGGTTGTGGCAGATATACCTCTTAGATTTGGTATGCTTCTTTCCAGATCTTGGGGAGCAAAAATTAAAGGGACATTGCAGCTTGATTTCTCCTATGCTACCATTCTCGTGTTCGGTCAAATGAGGAAATTATACCAGGAGAAAAAGATGTAGTACATGATCACTAGCAAGGAGAAACCAGTAAATCATCCAATCGACTATGTACATACTGATTTAGAATCATTTTTTTTATATTCAGATAGCTTTAGTGATGTAAATAGTCAAATAGTTGAATTAGAAGACATTCCAGAGACCACTTAAAATTCCAAAGAGGTCTTAAAGCAAGAAAAACAAATATTTGATAGTATCGTTGAGCAATCAGCCTTCCGACAGTAGCAACATATTGATGGACAGCAAGGAAAAGTGACAGAACAAACAGAACTTCAGCATTTGGAGGAGGACGAAGCAGGCCTTTGGAGCATGGATTTTGATGGCACGGTAGGAAGGGAAGGTGCTGGAATTGGCATTTCGATTCGTAGCATTATTTTCGTCCCAAACAAAGTGCCAACTAATGTAAGGGTCTATTCTTATAAATTGGCTTTTGACTATTCAAACAATGAGGTTGAATATGAAGCTTTAATTGTTGGTTTGAAAATTCTTAGAAAGTTAAATGCTAAAAGGATTTCAATGTATGGTGACTCCGAGCTAGTTATCAAGCAAGTGAAAGGAGAATACCAAGCTAAGCATCCTCGAATGCGGGCTTGCTGCAATGCGGTATTAGATATCTTGAAATTATTTTCAGATTACACTTTGACATGTGTCCCTCATGTTCAGAATGCCATTGCAGATTCACTTGCAACAGCAGCAAGTAATTTGAAAATTCCAATGAATTCAAACAATAAGTTTGAGATTCATGTGAAACATCACCCGACCATCCCTAACAATCAAAGGTATTGGCAAGTGTTTCAAGATGATGAAGAGATCGATGAATTTCTGCAGAATGAAGGTAAATTTAAAGACACTTCTATTGATGTGGATTATGATGATGGTGAGGTGGATATAGAAGTTAATCATATGGAAGTTTTGTAGCTGAAGGACAATGTCATTCCTAAAGGTCTAATACCTTTAGAGGAGTTGTTCGATCAAGATGATGTAGCCCAAAAACCCAGCTTGCTGCCAACTGAGAAAGGAGTTGAGGATGTGAACATTGGATCAGCTGAAAATCCTAAAATGGTGAAGTTATCAAAGGCGTTTCCTTCATAGGTAAAAGTAAAATATATCAGTTCACTATCTTCTTTTACTGATGTATTTGCATGGGATTATTTAGATTTGAAGGCATATGACACAAACATAATTCATCATATCATCCCGATCAAGCCAAATCAAAATCCTTTCCGTCAAAAGCTAAGAAGAATAAATCCAAAGCTGTTGCTCTCAATAGAGAAGGAAGTAAATCAGTTTTACAAAGTTGGTATCATCGTCCCCATAATATTTTCAAATTGGATTTCTAATTTGGTGCCCGTGCGCAAGAAAGCAGGTGAGATTCGTTTATGTATTGATTTTAGAAATCTAAATAAAGTATCTTTGAAGGATAACTATCCATTGCCCAAGATGGATCACATACTTCAATGGGTAGTTGGAGCATCCCGCATGTCGCTACTTGATGGGTATTCAAGTTATAACCAAATTCTGGTCCATGAGGATGATAGAGATAAAATAGCGTTCACCACTCCGTGGGGAACTTTTCATTATGCAACGATGCCTTTCGGGTAGAAAAATGCTAGTGCAACCTTTCAACGGGTGATGGATATCGCATTTGCTAATGAAAAAGATGTTTTTCTAGTTGTTTATCTTAATGATTTGACAGTTTTCTCTAATTCAGATGAAGAGCACCTTTATCATCTGAAAATTGTATTTCAGTGGTGTAGAAAGTATGGTATATCTCTCAATCCAAAGAAGAGTATGTTTTCCATGGATGAAGGCAAGCTTCTCGGTCATATTATATCAAAAGGAGGGCATCCGCATCGATCCAACTAGGGTGGAAGCCATTCAAAAGATTGATTTTCCACGAAGTAAGAAAGAGATTCAATCATTCAACGGTAAGATGAATTTCTTACATCGCTTTGTACCCAATCTTGCAGAACATTTAAGGGAAATCATAAACATGCTCAAGAAAGGCAGTGTAGTGAAGTGGACTGAGGAAGTGGTTAAGTATTTCAATTTGGTGAAATTGGCCCTATCTTCAGCTTCAGTTTTGATCATCCTGGATTATACTCAAGATTTCATTTTTTTCGTTTGCTTCTGACCATACTACGGTAGCAGTCTTGATGTAGAAAAGAGACCAGCTCGAGAAACCAATTGCATTTTTTAGCAAAACCATAAGGGATGCAACTTTAAAGTATAATATTATTGAAAAAAGGCTCTTTCTTTGGTGAAGGCATTAAAATACTTACGACTCTATATTCTGCATTCTCACATCCTTGCTTATGTCCCTAATGCTACTGTCAAAGATGTATTAGTGCAAATAGATCTAGAGGGAAGAAGAGGAAAATGTATTGTTGCTTTGTTGGAATATGATGTGGATATCAAACCGACAAAAATCATCAAAGGACAGGGGCTAGCCAAACTAATGGCTGAGTCAAATCTACACGCCTTGAAAATTAATCTCATTGTTGCTATGTCCGAGGAAGATGAAGAGAGTTCACCCACTCAGGCATCAAAAAATTTTCTTCTTTCTCCTTGGTATTCCAACATTGTTTATGTACTCCAAAATCTATCACCACCACCTAGAATGGCTAAGAACAAAAGTAGGACCCTGAAATTGAAGGCTGCCAAGTTTTGTGTCATGAATAATGCAATTTATTGGAAAGATCCAGGTGGTGTCTTTCTTAATTGTTTGGTTGAAGAAGAGGCAAAACAGGTTATGGGAAACTTTCACAAGGGAGATTGCGGAGGTCATATTTTCTGGAAGATAACAGCCAATAAAATTTTGATAGAGGGATATTATTGGCCAACTCTTTTTGCTGATGTGTACAAAATCGTAGCAAGCTACCACAAATGTCAGATTTTTCAAGGTAGGAGGAAATTGTAGCCTTTACCACTCAAGCCCATTGAAGTAAGTGCTCCATTTCAGTAGTGGGGTTTGGACTTCATTGGCGAGATCCATCCTACTTCTTCAGTGCAACACAAATGGATCCTCACAGTGATGGACTATTTTACCAAATGGATTGAGGCAATTCCTACAAGGTAGGCCACTGATTCGGTAATCATTTCATTTCTTGAAAACAATATTTTGTCTTGTTTTGGCTGTCCAAATAAGCTGATCACCAATAATGCAGCAACCTTTAAATCTAAAATAATGATTGAGTTTTGTAATAAATACCAAATCACTTTAGGGCACTCAACTGCATATTACCCCCAAGGTAATGAATTGGTGGAATCCTCAAATAAATCTTTGGTCAACATTATCAAAAAGCTATTGGAAACGAATAAGAAAAGTTGGCACAAAAAGCTTGTTAATGCACTTTGGGCAGATAGAGTAAGTAAAAACAAAATCTATAGGCATGTCTCCTTTCAAGCTCATGTATGGTGTTGACATGGTCTTCCCGACCTCTCTTGCAGTCCTGGTGGTTAAAATCCTACAAGAAGCGGGCAACGAAGATGATCATTTGTAGTGGAGAATCAATCAAATGATTCATTTGCAGCAAACTAAAGAGGAGGTATTTCAGAACACTTTCAAGCTGCAAGAGAGAATTAAGAATATATATGATTGAAAGGCAAAGGTAGACAAGTTTCAAATAGAAGAAATAGTGTTGAGATGGGACGCGAGAAACGAAGATAAAGGTAAGCATGGAAATTTTGAGAATCTTTGGAAAGGACCTTTCAAGATCGCTGCATATCGGGGCCAAAATGCTTTCCTTTTAAAAGAAATGAATGGAGAAGACTATCTAGGTGGGTCGATCAATGGTCGGCTACTCAAACGGTAGTATTTTTGAAATGTTTCCTGCTGTAATATGTATCACTGTATATACCAGTTTGTTTAAATTCCACTGTAAGTGTGTACTGTATCGTTTGTTCAGTTTGGGGCTTGAGGTGAAGGCTATAAAACTGAGTTTTGATTTCAGTTCTGCCTTATTGGTTTGAGTCAAGTCTTTCAGTCAATTTCAGTCTTGAGATTGAGTCAGTCTTGAGTTAGATTTCAATCCTGAAATTGAGACAAGAGTTTGGTTTTGATTTTTCAAAGTTATTGACTCCATAGCCCAATGGACAAAGGCACTACTTGCTTTCCCAGAGACCTGTAGTTCTTGGCACCTCCAAGGATCTGCCATCCCCATTGGAGCCAATGTTAGTGTCGGTATCTTCATCCCTCCATCAGTGATCAAATTCTCTTATTGCATTTCATATTAGGTGTCTCTCTCAGTCAGCTGCATTCCATTAGGAGCATGGATCATCTGACAGTAGTGGCTTGTTGTACATTTTCCCTCATGCCCTTTACTTGCTGGCCCATTTCCATTCGTCAAGATCATCTGCAGTCATTTTTTTGTCTTTAAATCTGCAAGGGTCATTTTTAGGGTTTCAGTTTCATTAGGTCTAGGGTTTCGTCAAAAAGGTCTTCAAAATGTTCAATAATAGTCAGTAGGCGCATGAGGAGGTTGAATAAAGTTCCAGTACCAATAAATTCCATAATCATATGCTCAGAAATGTATTTTTCCTCAAAATATTCTATGTTTTCATGTATATAATTTGGTGTGATTTCAATTTTTCATATGTAACAGCTTCAATGGCAACCCTGGTCACCTTGCCAAGCTTTAGCATCTTCATCACCTGCAAGGCAAATAAAAATTCAAGTCATTCAGTTAATCAAAGGAAAAATAAAGCAAAATTTCCTAAAAACAGAGTTTGAAAAGAAAGTGTCAAATGTAAACATTACAAAAGTGGGTTTTATGAGTGAAAACTTAAAGTATTTTGTATATAAGCCTTTTCTTGTGTTTAAAAGACTCATTTGCATCCAAAAGAGCAAGAGAAACATAGAGCAAGATCATGGTAGGAAAATTGCAGCAAATAGTTCCAAATTTGGGGGCGTGGTGCATTAGGTCACTGGCACGGTGCATTGGGTCACCCTCCATAGTGAAAAACATACACTGGCGCAGTGCATAGAGTAGGCATGGCACGTTGGGCTTGTGGCGCGGTGCATAGAGCTGCAAGCCATTTTCACCATGAAATTCATCCAAATGCTAGATTAGTTCAGTTGCCACCTGCCCAAAGTAAGTCAAACAATCATCCAGTGCCAATGAATGTGTGTCTTAAGATGTTTATGATGATTTAGTGAAAAAAAATTCAAACCCTACCTCCTTGCAATTTTTGCTCAAAAAAAATTGCTTAGGGTTTTTAGATGTGTTTTTGTTGCCATCACTACCTCACCCTTTGATTCCCTGACTTCTTTTCTAGTTTCATTAACTCATTCCACTATCCCCATATCCCTAAATTCATTCACCCGCTATCCCCAATTCCCACTAACCCAAAACCCTAGCTACAAAATTCCCAAACCCTAATTGTTATCCCAAAGCCTAATAACTATCCCTAAACCCCTTCTCTTCCCCAAATTCCAGTCAACAACATTCCCAAAACCACTCTTACCCTCTCCCTTCACAGTCCCTCATACATTTTCATACATTTGACAACAAAAGATCAAATACACCTAAATTCTCTTCATACGCATCTACGACAACACAAACATTTGGCAAACATGGAATCTGATCCTTCATATGACTGAGATGAATAGAAACACAGTGACTCTCCTACAAAAGTGAATGCACCAAGGATACCTCACAAGGGTCGTAAACATATATGAGAGGAGCCTACTTCACTTGCCAAGCTATAGGCCTGCCCTCTTGCTGTCACGTTCTTTCAACACCAATCCTATTATCAGTTCTGTGAGATGGTTGCGAGAGTCGAGTACCATCATGAGTTGGTCAGGTTGTTTGTGCTTCATCTACATAATGGCCAAGTCACTCTAGTAAGTGTGACATTCACCTTGACACTGGAGTCTATTTCTTTAGCAACCGACATTCCAAATGTCAGAGAGCAGTGGAATAAAAGCTAGGAAATTGACAGGGAACATTATGAGCCATACATCAAGGCTAGTTATCAGAGACACCTCAGCAGAGTTTTTCCTTCCGATACCTAAAAGACTGATATGCTCCCTTGATGAAACTCATAATTAAGTATTTTAGCTATGAGGGTTGGTTTTCTCGCCTATATGCCTATCATATCATATTGTTGATGCACTTTACTAGGGTGAGAATGATTAATCTCCCCTACTTCATGTGAGAAAATATTGAGAAGATGACCACCCTAGTGTAAAGGAAGACTCCTCAGTAGCAGTATAATAGCATATACCATTTTGCACTAATCAAGATTGTGGTCATGCATCAGCTTGGTTTGCATAACATCTCATGTGAGGATTTCATTTCTCATGAGGTCTTCACATCTCATCAAGTACCTCTAGAAGATTTTCATGAGATAGGTGGACCTTCACATCAGCACGAGAATCATGAGACACAGACCGCTAGTGTGTCGATGTTTGTCACCTATCAAAAGGGCACTAGAAGGTTGATTGCAGCAGCAAAGCGAGTATTATCTCCACCTGGGGTGAAAGGGGTCTCACTTCCTCCATTAGCAAAGTAGGTTCAGGACAAGGGCAATTGACCATTACATGATGAGGGGCCTTTAGGATAGTAGGAGATAGATTTCATTCTCATTCAGGATGATGAAACTGATTTGGGCCCACAAAGCTCAAAGCTCAAGGAGATCATCCAAGAGCAATAGGAGGACATCAATGATTTGTCCCTCAACCTAGAAGGAGCTAAGT
The DNA here is from genome assembly GCA_000404065.3 of Pinus taeda. Taxonomy (NCBI): domain Eukaryota; kingdom Viridiplantae; phylum Streptophyta; class Pinopsida; order Pinales; family Pinaceae; genus Pinus; species Pinus taeda. Next base: position 34,121 of record APFE030143372.1, on the reverse strand, counting down.
GGATAATCAAATACCTGGAGCAAAGAAACAAGTAGCTAGAGGATTAGAAAACCATTATCAAGCTGCAAAACATACGAGAAAACCGCCAAGCTGCCAACAGGAGGAAAGTGAAGCTCACACTACTTGAGCAAGAAATCAATGTTGTTCGAGAATCTTGGCTTGAGAGAGTGAATATCCACTTAGAAAAGTTGATAGAGAAGGCCAACAGGGAGAAAACAATGTTGAGGCACATGGCCTACCATTACTTGGCGAGAAATAAAAGTTGCAAGGCAAGAATTAGAAACTTGAAGGCCAAGTTGAAGAAGGCATCGAGGAAGTGAAAGGAGCAAGATAGAATTCAGATCTTGGTTGAGGCTTCCTTGGCCCAACATAGCACTTGATGGAGAACACTTAGCCCAAATTCCAAAAAATTTGGGACACTTTTTGTAATTTTGGAATTTTTGGGCCAAAACACAGGATTTTCCACCCAATGCGTTGTGCCACCTGGCACTCGCTTTTGATGGAGGCCTCCTTTTGAGGAAAACTTAGCATTTTTGGATTTTTCATGGAAAAATATGCATGCTCAACAATGGCCAAGAAATTTTGATAGGTTTTGAGCCCCCGAAAAGGTCAAAAACACCCCAAAAATGACCTTTTTGCCCCTTTTTGGATGCACAGGAAGCAGTGTTGGTAGAACTCAATTTTGGAGGGGCAAATGGAGGCCAAATTCAAAAATTCCACTTATTCTGGAAAGTATACAGGTATTCCTTTCTAAAAAGAACACTTGTAGAAAATTTGGACACTATGAAGGCCTCCAAGAGCAGCTGCAAAAAGGTGCTACACATAGGGAAATCAGTGTGGCGCATTGGGGAAATTTTGCTCAGTTTGACCAAAAATACTTTGTTTTCACCTAGTTTCTTGATTGTTTGACTTTTCTCCTTCTTAATGTCAAACTCATGATGTAATTTAATGTAATTTGATGGATATTGATGTAATTATGTTAAATTTTGACTCATAGAGGTAGATTCATCCATCAAAAAGTAGTTTGCAACTGAATGAATCAGTTCCCTAGTCTTTAGAGGCAAGTTGTTCCACTGCCTAATTTTTAGTTCTCAATTTAGGATTTTTTGGAACAACTCCTAAACTTATGAGCTCGACCCCTAAAGGCTAGGATGAGTGGTTTTTTTCCTATATCTTGTGATTTTTTAGTCATTATCAAAGGTTGGGCTTTTGAGAAAGCTTGGAGCTTCATTGTGTACATCTTTTAGCAGTTTTGGCTAAGAAATAGACCAGGGTTTGTAGCACTCTATGGGATTCATGTGGCATCTTTCTTTAATATTGTGTTTCCTTCTGTAAATGTAAGTTTACATGTGTTTTATTTATTCCATTCTCTCTCTTGTTTCATCTTAACTAAAACAAACAAGGATAAAGGTAGAATCCATTGAAATTGCAATGCTCTACCTAGGGTTCGCTTAGTTATTTATGTTTTCAGTTGTTTGAAGAGGATCCCTGAGGTTTTCTTGCCCTCTTCAACTCCTCATCTGTCTAAATCTATCCATTTCATTCAATCTAAAGTATCAAATCATTTTCCTATTTTTCCCCATTGAGATCTCTGCAAAACTGAGCCTCATTCCCCAGACCCAAAATCTGCCTTTCCATTTGATCCAACAAAACAACATAAAAAATTAATCAATCTCTTTTGCACTCATACCTAGCCTAAAATAATTTTTCACATCATTCATCTCAAGCCCTATTGATTATATTTTACTGAGATTGACAAGGAGAGAGCCCTCCCCCGACCTGGTAGGGCTAGCTACCAGGTGTTGGTCGCTTTAATTGTTTCCACAATTCAAGCGCCACATAAATTGTCAACCCGAGGAAGTATTTTTATTTCAAAGGTAGTCTCGCACTGGATATGCTCAATTTCAAAAGCAGAAGCAATGTTGTAGTAAAAGAAAGAACACACAGTTATTAATCTCACCAATCTACTGATTCACACTCTATTTAATCAAAGCTGAAGTTAATTAAGTTATAACGAAGATAATCCTTCTATTGCAGTTACAATTCAAATAAAGGGAAATCAATCTGCAAGGAAAGAAATCAATCGATCATAGCAGGAACAGGACCCTATTCCTTAGTGAGGAACTTCAGCACCTGATGCCTGACACCTAATCACACTGTAAACTCAAGAGATCAAGACCCTATTCCTGTGAGCAGGAACCTTCAGCACCTGTTCTCTTGTTTCTACTCACACTGCAAATAAAGGAAAGCAATTAATGGGGACAGAACCCTATTCCTGTATGCAGGAATCTTCAGCACCTGTCTCCCAACATCATTCATTCATGCAATCAAACAGAAACGGATATCTCTACTGCTAAGAGTGAAAGCATTCAATATATGCAGTGTTAAGGAAACAGAGTATTACTCAAGCTGTGTAACCAGTGTCTAACAATAGAATCAAAATGAAGTGCAAACATATAAAGAATTGAACAATCTACAAGAACCAATGGGCGAATCTTGTGAGGAAGGCGGGCCCTTTCCTTCTCACAAGATTCCCCGGGAGAAAGAATTAAATTGGAACGATCAAAAGAGAGATTTATTCATCTGTCACAATCACTGATACATTACAAATGGAGACTAGCTCCAGTCCTCACACAGTATGCTCCTCTAGCTTTTACAATGACCGACCCCTTCTAATGATGATGTCTCCTCTTCTTAAAGAGGAGACATCATTTACAGTTTACATGAGAGCAAATCTCGAATCTGTTCTTTTTCCCCAAAACAGGATTATTCGGTTCTTCATAAAAAGATATTGTTACAACGGAGATAACAAGAATGCTATCTTCAGGATGATCCAGATAATCATGTCTTCGTACTACTGCCACTATTCTTCAAAAAGCTCTTCCAGAATGGCCAACAAAATTTGCGTGTTTGACGGCTGTTTCAGCAACTGAGTCAGCTGTTTTAGCAACGGAGTCAGCTGTTTCAGCAACAGAGTCAGCTGTCTCAGCAACGGACGCAATGCTTATCTGCAACCTCTGGATTTGTATTAGCAACGATATACTTCAATTAATGATAAAATATAAGAGTATTGTGGAATTAAATGTAAAACAGATTAATCATATAATAAAGAAGAGGTTTTTATATACCTTGGGAAAAAGTGAATGAAAATGCTACTGGGATACATGGTTATAAAGGTAAAGTGGTATCAAAATATATAGCAAAATGATACATAGTGGGGTCCTAACACCAGGTTAAGCGTGGTTTGATGTTATCCTAGATCCTACCTTTCTCAGCCTGAGGTAGATTTAGGCCCTAATAGAGTGAATAATCCCAACCTAGGAAGAAACACACTCAAACAACGACAAGAGTCTGTCGAGCCTCCATTGGAATAGTCCACAAAGGGTGCGGCAATTGTGAAAACCAATGTTCAAGGGAAAACACGTACATCGCCCAGCGGAGTAGTCCACATGAGGTTGATGGTTACTAAAATCAAGACAACAAAAAGATCATATGCCTAATGTCCAGCGAAGTAGTCCACACGAACGTGATGACAATGATAAATAATACAACACATCTTCAACAATATGAGTACTAAAATAACCGAAGTATTTCAACTATCTTAGTACAGGTTAAGAAAACATGTATTAAAAACGTTTAAGGAATAGTCTTACAAATGGATACAAAACATGCATGAAAATGTGTTGGCTTGAGACAAGCTTCTAAATTAAGCAAAAGATCCGAGACACATCTGTACACCATACATCACTAGTCCTAGTAGTGGGACATTGGAGCCATTTCTCGCTCCTCAAAGAACATACTACAAAATCTCAAGGCTATGTGGGAGGAGCCAAGGTGAAAAGTCCTCTACTCATACAATGAGGGTGTATATATAGCCAAGGGGGGATAACTGACCCTTGTGACTCTTTGACTTCCCTCATGACTATTTGACTTCCTGTGACATTTCAACTTTACATGACTCTTCAACTTCATATATGGTTCTCTTGGAATTCCACTTTAAATTACATTCATTACAACATGTATGGCACTAGTAGTGATGTGGTCAAGACAACTCATGACACAACTCAGCATGACACTGCTAACATGTACTAGCTGACTATGGTGTCTGTGTTGATCTATTGTGCTACTGAGTGATGGTATGCTCTTGGTGTAACATGTATTCACCTATGCATGGCAAAGTACGTGGGGTCTTTGATGGTCTTGCTCTTTGTTTGATGGTGCATGTGTATGTGTCCCTTTCGCTTGCTGCTTTATGTGCTTCGTGCATTCATTCAACTACGAGAAATTCTTATAGCATGCACTCCTTCTCCATCCCAATCATCGTCATACCATGTTTCATTGATGTACTTGTTCCTACAATCAGTCATAATGAGACGACACCAAATGCAAAATTATCCTAGTCTAACATCACACATTGTTTCCTATTTCAATGCAAGTGACCAAGAGAGAGACAAGGCACTGAAATTGTGTAGAGCATAGCTCAAGCTGGGATGCGAGGATTCAGAGCACTCTTGGGAAAAAAAGCACAGATGTCACTAGGAAGAGGATTTGTGAAATCTGGGATAATAGTGACAATTGTGGGGAAAATCCCAGCTAGGAGGCAAAATTGTGTAGTTTCAAGGAGAAAGGACAGACAAGGTGTCGAGGAACTGTTGGGCCAATTTGCATAATTTTCAAGGGGAGCACTGGGCATGTCATCCATCTTGGATCTATGTAGTTTATCTAGGGAAGACAGAGTCGGCAATAGCAAGCACTAGCAGAAAATTATGCACAATTTTCCAAAGGAGGATAGGATCAGGTTGCAGGAGCTACTGATCAACATTGTGCAATTCTGGGAGACAGTTTGGGCCCAGACATAACTACCCAATTTCTGGGCTGATTGCATAGTGAGGTAGAAGGGCAAGTGATAGAAAAATCTGTGCAATTTTTTGAGGGAGAACAAAGAAGGCCAATGGGGAAGCCTTCCTATCATATCTGTGTGATTTCCTGAAATAGTTTAGTGACAGGAAATAGGGATTTGTCTCTCATGTCTGCGGAGTTTCTACAGGTAGTGTAAGGGAGCTAGGCTAGACATTTTCTACAGAGTTTTGGAGATAGTGTAGCCCTGGTTATCAACTCAAGTCTAATTTTTTCGGTTAACTAGAGGGAGGCTTGATGGGTGATCTTGAGGGAAGCGCATACTAGATCGAGTTCTGGGAGACAGTCAGCTGGCTAATTTCTGGAATTGTATAGTGTAGGTTTCCCAGAGGACAACTTCAAGCTCTGCGTAATTATGGGAAGCAGTGCGAGGCCACTTAGATCAGGGTTTGGCTGAAGGAGGGTTGTCTATTCCACATAGTTTCAAGAAAAATGACTTAGTGTGAAAGAAAGTGAACTTGTGCATTCATGACATTGTAATCAGAAACTTAGCATGACTCGATGACAAGACACCTCAAACCAACGAGACAAATAAGTGCTTAGTGAGACTAACTCAAAGGATAAGAGTGATAATTGCGACAATTGAGACGTGTCTTCCAATGACCATGATGACACTTGCATGACAATTTTTATAACTTTGTGTGTGAGTGTGATCGAGTTCAATAGAGCGAAAATAAATCATGCACACAAAGGCAAACCTTCAAAATTACGAGAACAATCTCACAAGTATGACATAGAAATCAACATGCCAAGAGATGACTGGTAGTCAATCAAGAAAAAGGGTGTGAAGACTCAACAAGAGCTCATGGGATGAGCTCTATTGTTTACAACCATCAAGTGGAAAAACCAAGGAAGGCTCTAAAATTTGGATGCAGGCTAAAATTTTAGAGGGTGTTGTAGCCACTAGAACACTTTGCGACACATTCGTTGAATACTAGCTTCTCTGTTTTGGTTCATTTACAGAGAAATGGCTTGGCTTTTCAGGAAGTATTGATTCATTGTGTAGGTTACTTTGGCTTCCCCACTTACCCCATGGATAGACATGGTTCACCTTGTACCAACTCATCCAAACACAATAAAATTTCAGCTAAATCACAATGTTTCAAAATCGATAAGGGTAGTTTGGTTCATGATCTTAAGATTTGCAAAGTATAAGTTTTCATTTTTATTATTGCTATGCTACTAGCAAGCCTAGAAAATACCCTAGTGGATTCACGTAGGAACACAAGCATTTCTCCACTACTAGTGAGCTTGGTCAGTACACCAGTGGAGTTTCCTACTTCACCTCTCTATGCAAGAAACCTTTCTCTTATTTCGCCTTTGTATATATCCTTTTTTAAAAGAGGACTGTGCATAGGAACTTATTCATTTTTGGGGCAAAAGAGGGATTCTTGGGATAACCAGAGAGTAGGAAAATATATATTGGGTGGAAAGATGGCTTCTTTCCTGTATAGAAGGAAGTATGGAGATGTGTTTAGAGAGGGCTTGGGTGTAACTCAGTCAACCCAAAGTGCATTCACTAGAGCAGAATGCCAGTTTCTTTTCTTAGAGTAAATAGTCTTTTTTATGATGCGAATGAGATTCTTGTTTGTAGGTTTAGCAAGACCATTTCCTTGGGGGTAGTAGTTAGCTAAATTTTTAAGCATAATACCATATTGTAATGCAAAATCATACAATTTCAATGAAGAGAAGTAAGCTTTGTTTTAAAAAACAAGTGATACAGGAGCACCAAACCTCAAAATGATGTTTTGATGAAGGAAGCTGATGACTTCCAGGTCATTCACTTGTTTGAGCAGAACTACTTCTGTCCACCACGTGAAGTAATCTATAGCAATCAGAATGTAGTGATGGTGCTTTGATGAATGTGGGAAGATTTTCCCAATGATGTATAAGCTCCAATGTTGGAATGGTCCATCCATTACAATAGACTGCAGCAAGGCTGCTGACCTTCGGGTACTTAATGCATTTCTAATGGACTCAACACTTTTGGGCATAAGTGTGTGCATATTTAAACAATGTGGTCCAGTCAAAACTAGCTCTCATGAATTTGTGCACAATTTTGTTACCTGCGAAGTGACCTCTAGCTGGTTTGTCATGCATGTCACGTAATACTCTCTCTGAATCTTGTGCCTCTAGGCACTTGAGCGAAATTCCATTGTTGTGCTTTCTATAAATCACTTTGTGCACCAACTGGTAAGATAAAGCTTTGAGGCGAAGTGCCCTCTTATATCGCATGGAAAAGTGGGAGGGCATGGTGCCTTTCTCAAGGTACTAGGGAAATTCTTTGTACCAAGATTTTTCGTGTGAAGTGGGTGGTGCTCACTCTACATTATAGGTACTAGGGCACTTCTTTGTACTAAGATTTTTCATGTGAAGTGGGTGGTGCTCACTCTACATTATACATGTTGATTTCTTGCTCCCAACCGACAAGCTCGTCTTCTTCCTCTTACACATGTACTGCTTCTGTTGCAAGTCTACAGAAACTATGACCCTTGATAGTATGACCTAAATTGACATCAAGATGACACTCTTGCAATTATGTCATCCATTTCGCATGTCTTTCACCCAAATCGTGTTGAATGAGAAACACTCTGACTGTTGGGTATGTTAGAAATACTATGCAATGATTTTTCAGTAGGTAGGGTCTGAAATGTTTCACTACTTTATATACAGCATATTCTTTTTTATCCATGATGGGAGAGTTGACCTTGGATCCTTGTATGTTCATGTTCATGAAGGAGATGGGAGGTTCATTGTTCAACTCATCCTTCTATGTGAGCACTGCAGCAAGTGAATTTTCGGAAGAAAATGTATAAAGAAAGAAATATTTGCTGAAATATGGGTTATATAACATAGGCACATCTGTTATTGCCTGCTTGATACAGGTGAATGTGTCATTTTCCTTCTTCCCCTAGCTGTAGATTTTATCCTTCTTGATCATGTCTTGGATAGGTTTGACAATCAACGCATAATTTGATATGAACTTCTGAAGGAAGTTGATCTTCCCCAAGAAGGACTACATAGATTTCTTGTTGATTGGCTACATGATAGTCCAAACTCTGTCTAGATCAACCTTGATCTCATTCTTGGGAATGATATGCCCATGGAGGTTCCCCTCAAACACTGCAAATACACTCTTCCTGGGATTCAAGGATATCCCATACTTTCAGCATCACTCAAATATCTTCTTGAGATGATGTAGGTGGTCTGAACCTCAATTTAGAAAACAATGTCATGTCGTCAAGGTAGAACATCATGTTTTATTCGATGAACCAACAGAAAGTGATGTCCATAGTGCGCTAAAAAGTTTCACTTGCGTTTACCAATCCAAATGGAATTCTTTGGTAAGGGAACGTGCCCCACTTGGTATAGAAAGTAGTTTTAAGTCTATCAGGCTCTACTATGAGAACCTGGTTATATTCAGAAAATCCATCAAGGAGAGAGAACATTTTTACTCTAGATATTGTCTACAAGATGTGCTCCATAGACGACATATGGTAGTTTCCTTTCTCTAAGGCCCTATTAAGATTTCAGAAATCTATGCACAAGCAGATTTGCCCAGACTTCTTCCTTACAGGAACTAAGTTTGAAACCCAAGTAGAATAGAAAACCTTGTATATGATCTAAGCATCATACAACTTAGTCAATTCTTTCTGTATGAGGGGTTCGAGTGACGGATGGACTTTTCTAAGCTTCTGTTGAAATGGTTTGACCTCTTCTTTGATCAGAATGATGTGACGTATTATTTGTGTATCATATCTTTTCGAGTCTTAGTGTGTCCACAAGAATACATCAAGATACTTTCTGAATAGGCAGACAAAGGCTTGCCACACTTTTGGTGTGCAACACATACCAATATTTACGAACTCCTAATCTCTTTTCATTCCCAACTTGATTTGTTCATGCATCAGTTTAGAACTGTGGGTTTTGGTGTTCCTGGGCCCTTTGAAATGGTTCTACAAGTCATAGAATTTCTCAACTGAAACCACACCCTTGGGGATGGGGTTTCCTTTGTTGTCATTAATTGTGTATTGCAAAGATTGCATGTGCTCATCTTCATCTATTGATGTGTCTTTGAAGACGGCAACATTGGCCATGAAATGTAGTATCTGTTAAACATCATAAAAAACATGCAAATTAGTTATGTTGTCAGCGATAGATGGCTTGTACAAAATTTCAATAGTAAATTTATCCCTAAGTGGTGTCATCCTAACAGCTACATTTTCTAGGGCATATACAACTGCATTGCGCATTCTTGGTACATATATGATGTTAAGAGCTTGGAAATTAGAAATAAACAACCATACCTCTTTTTGGTAACTCTTAAGATGAGTTGAGACAAATTGTATAGTGTTACATACCTGTCATGCCACATATCTAAATCACCTACCACTTCCAACATAGCAACATTGAAGCTGAGGGATTTGTGCAAACCCAAGATGAGTGCTTCATATTCAACAATGTTGTTTGTGCACTTGAACTCTAAGCGGCTTGAGACTAAGTGTTTTCTTTTCCTTGGGTTGATCAAAACACACCTAGCTCAAGAGGCATCCTTTGTTTTGGATCCATAAAAATACAATGTCCACAAGTCGTTTGTACAAGGATTGGTTTCCATGCTAGTATTGCTAACACTATTGCTACTAATGTTACAAAGTACTGTACAAGTTTCATTTTCTCCAGTTGGGCAAGGAAGGAGACCCAACTGTGTATCTGGTGGGATGGGGCTCGATTGTGCAAGATAACACCCCAGCTGCTTTTCCAAAAAGCAATTGTCGAACAAAAGTTCTACAAAATCCAATGGTTCATTTTGGCCATTCAAGGGAGTAATGTTGTGTTTCATGTATCTCTCCAACAACACTCGAATATAGTTATTTCTTCCCTAGTATGGAAGCCATAAGTGTGCCCAGTCTGTAGCAAAATATCCTTGCAACTTGATAGACCAATCTCTACTGAGTAGTAAGCCATATGCTTATGGGATTTCCACGATCACAATGTTGATGCACTCGTGAACTCGTCTGTTAGACAATAACCAGATGATCGTAACCCAAAATTCACCAATGGTTGGTACACATGTTCACTCAAGTTGGATGATCTGTGCGGCTATACTGCTCCATTGCGAATTGATCTGTTTAGCAATGTAGAGTGCCATGACATTGATTGGTGTGCCAGAGTCAACCAAACAATTATGGACATTGAATTTATAAATTTCGAATGTGTTGTAATTCTATATTTTTGAGGTTGAGAGAGTAAACACATTGGGAAACATCAAAACCAATTTGGAAGTTGGGATCTAGCCCTACGAGCTTCAGAGAGGGATCTCTCTGTTTAATTTAGCTTTGTTTTTATGAAGATTTTAGGCTAGCTATGATAGTACTTGTTTGTTTTGATTTGAAATGTTTGGTTGATTTGAGCATTATAATTCCACTGGGTTATGGATTCCATTATAAATTAAACCAGAGTTTTTCATCAATTTTTAGATGAGTTCTCATAGGGCAAGCTAGGTTACAGTAAATGGATATTTCCATAATATAAATTGATGGTGGAAATGCAAAAGTATAAGGTTCAATAGAGACCAAAGAGAAATTAAGAATTCTCTATCCTGACTTCTGTGGAAAACATTAAAACTAAAAACAACCAAAATAGGGTGCTCTAAATAACAAATCCTATTTATCATAGTTTATGTTAATTATTTCAGATATTTAGATTAACAGAGTAAATAAATAACAACATTTAAACAAATAGACAGAAGAAACACATCACCATTTAACACACCACATGAATCCTGTGAAAGGTCCCTATATTATTCATGCTCTAGTACTTCAAAATTACAATATGCAGTAGGAATTACATTCAGAAATCAACACTAATACTTCAAACAGTGAAGTACTTATAATAAAAATTACAATAATGATTTACAAAATCGATGTCAAACCAACGGTGTATTATTAGCATAATTACAAACTAATATCATCTAATTTTGGAAAAAGAATAGGCCACGTAGGTTGTTGAGGAGAACGGTGGCCCTGCTTGGATGGTTTCAATTTCTGAGTCATCCCAAAAAATGTGATACCCAACTAACTCTTGTGTTAGTTGTTGCACTGGAAAAATCATTTTACTACTCCTATGTTATTCCTTAATATAGTAAATCGACTAACTCTTCCCATCTCTTTTCATATGGCACTGTCAAATGTGTTACCCTGCAGTAGATTTCATCTACCTTTGTATATTTAGAAAACGTTAGTTTGACGGTAAAAATATGTTTTGCCTCATTCTACACATGGAATTCATTTGACATGGTCTCTAGAAATACCTTTGTTGTCATACTCCCTTTCATTCCACTAAACTTAATGCTGCTTTTAGCTACCTCTTTCATCTTCACGATATAGTCCTCTTTAGTGATCAACTTATCATTTATGACATAGATACTGAGTAGTCCCTTCTACATTAAGGCTTCAATCCTGTTTGTAAGTATGTTCACCTACAGTTCTAAGGTTTCACAGCTTTCCTCCAACTCGTCAATGAGATTTCTCTTTCTTAAGACCTTCTTGACTTCTAGAATGGTCGTAGTTCTATCACTGACTCCTACTTCCTCCAGCTCATATATGGAATTTGATTTTAGGAACCTAATTATATTAGTAGCTTCTGTTGGCATCTCTCCTAGCTTATCCCTTCCTTGCACATTAGTTTCTATTGCCTTCTCTATTAACTCTTTATATTCAAATATGATTTGGATAGAAGGCTAAATCTCATTCATTGAGTCTAATATGTTCATCCAAATTGTTTCCTTAGCTTGGGCCAAGCTCTGGCCAATTGAAGTGTCTCTCTCTACCTAGCGTAAAGTTTCCAACAATCTCTTGGATTTCTCCAACTCAGGAGACCAAGTAGCTTCAACTTTGGCCTTCTTGACTTCCAAAGATTTGAGTTGGCCCTGTAGAGTCACAATTTCCTTTTACTGGAATGACATATTTTGAAGTGCTTGTGTGACCTGTTCAGCACTAGGATTCTGAGTTGAAGTAGTAGGTGCAACAGTTTCTCCTGTTGATGGTAGTTGAGAAAGAGGTACAACATCCAAGGGAACAATAGCCATCTTCAAAATGTCTTCCTTCTCCTTTATCAGTCTTTCCAACTCTGCTTCCATCTACTTCATTTGTATATTTTGGTCTATAATCAATTTCAACATATCTTCTTTCTAAGCATCACCTTCTTCAATGTCCTTGGTCATTTGATCTTCCTTAGCTGGCAGTTTGACCTATTTCCTCAGTGTTGTAATATCCAATTTCTTCTTCCTAATAATTTCCTTAGTGGCATTAATGTCTTTAGGGTCATACCCTATCTTGATCACCAAGTCTTACAAAGACTTTATCATGTTATCTATGGCCAAGGAGGACACCTTCTTCATATTCAACCGTGACTATAAATTTGCAGAAGAAACCTGTAATTTGGATAAGGACATGGCACTGTCCTTTGTAATGAACTCAAAGGTGGTGCTCTTGTATTCTGTTGCTAATTTTGGATGTGAAATCTGGGCCTCAAGAAAATCCATCTTCATTTTACTATGCTCTATATCAAATAATGACATCAATATACTTTGGGAGCTAGAATTCTGCTTCCAGAATTGGTTATAAGTGATGTTCTTCAAGATTTCATTCTTGATTTCTATTTCTTTATACCTATCAAAACTGTCTTTTCTTTATCTGTTTGGACAGTTTGCGGTTCCAGCTTAGTCTCCTTATGACCTTGTGAAGACAAAGGTTCAGAAGGAGATGTAGTGAACTTGGTGGTTGCAAGTGGTGAATCCATGATGATGATAGTTGCCTCTTCTTCAGTCTCTTTGTGTACTTCTCGTTTGTGATTTACCTTGGGTATTTTTCTATAACTGATTCAAAATTATTTGGCTTCAATTCCAGTAGTGGATGATGATCCTTCCTCCCTCTGCCTTTTACTTAATTGCTCCTAAGGAATAGGATTATGCAAAATGGAGGTAGAAACAAGCTGCTCTTCAGCTTCCTGCATGGTATTTACTGCCCACTCTAATTGATTGGCATATTTATTTTTGTTTGGCCTAGAAATGTGTATGTAGGGGATTTCTTGTTCTCCAATTTGAGCTTTGAGATGATTCCACAAGGGTCATAAGACCGTGTGAAGCTCAAGCTGAGCTTCATCTTCTTCAATATTTTATCTGCCTCCTCACCTACTGTCCTTGTGTTGCACACAAATGGGCCTACCTGTGTCTTTATGCTAAATTGTGCCTTCTTCTTGGACACTACAAAGTGGATTTCATCTAAGTTCCACATCTTCCTGGTATACTCTAGTGAAAAGATCATCATTGGGAGCTACTTAGGGAGTTTATAGGGGGGGAATTCACAGCCATAGACCCTAATCTCTATGTAGTTTCGATATAGGTACCAATCACCAGCCTTTGCTTGGTCTGACAAATGTAAAATTCTTTTGATCTCCTCACTGATTTTGGGTTGCCCTGCACTATTGAGAATGTTAATAGCTAGATGAACAAAGTCATCAAAAAATTGCTTGTATGTGAATTCTTGTTGATCTTTCATGACTAGTGATGTCCAAAAGATAACTGGTTGCTAGTCCCATACATAATCCAACTTATGCGATGCAAAATTGAAATTTTCTGCTGGATAATAGATGAACATGTAAATAAAAATAGAGGTGTAATTGAACATCTTCTCTATAGGAAACTTAATAATTTTCTAATGGATATTGTTAGCCAAGTATTGACTAAGATTGAAAATCATAGAGGGCTCACTGTTTGTGGAAAATGTGGAGAGGAATCCTAAAATGGGCTTATCCACCCACTGACCTGAATGATAGCCTAAAATGTAAGAAATGATAGAAATAATCTTCTTAGCCTGACTAGGGAAATGGAAGAAGGATATGAAGGATTGTTCTTGGGCAATTGGGCATTCTCTAGCAAGAAAATCTCTAAAATTCTAGCTTTGGTGGAAACGTATAGCTTCTGATAAAACTAGGTGAGGGCTTCCAGGGAGAAAGGGGCAACATTTTCCACAGTAGGGGCCAACATCATTTGGTCAATGGATTTGGATATAATGGTGAAATAAATGTCACCTATAGGGGAAATAATGGCTCTCTATGTGGGGACATAGCATGCTTGACATCTTCTAGTGAATTCTGGGGCTTGGAAGGTCAAGGGGAAAATATAATGGGGGAGGTTTGACTCCCAAAGTCCTATCTCATCAGTCTTATCTTTGTTTTTATCCTCTAACCAGCAATAAAACTCCAGTAAATCACATTCACATAGAGTTTCACTTAACCTATAATCCCTTTCTGCTAATGGTATATGATCAAAATCTATGGAAGGGGGAATTAAAGGATTAATGGTTTTGTCTATGGTCTTCGTTTAAGGAGGCATAATTGTAAAATTTCTTGAACAATATGAATATAAAAAGGAAGCTTATTGAGCTTAGAAATGATAATGGTTTATCAGAAGAAAGGAAAAGGAAGTCAGTGAATGTCGCAATCTAGTCGCAGGAATGTTTTGAAGGAGATCGCTCTCAGAAACTTTGAATAACAGAAATAATTAGGAGAGAAAAAGGGGAAGAATGAGAGGCTGAGAGGGATTTTTAAACGCTGTGACAAAGTCCTGTTGGAAATGGCATGGGACCGTTATTGAACGGTTACTCGGGAAAACAAAAGAAATGAAAAACAAGTATTAAGTTGGGAAAGCATTTAATTGGCCCAACGGTATTGACAAGTGGAAAGTAGTGAGTGGTGGAGGAGAAGTGATGGGGTGCGACAGAAACGAATAATGTATAGGTAGTTTCTAGAGGGGGTGATGGGCAGTAAGCAGTATCGATCGGGGTGAGTGGGTGCGAAATCACCATAATGTGCCAGATAAGGGGTAGGGCTTGGCGAAGAAAACACCTTCCGGACCCCCCCACCCCCTCCTTGGTGGTAAAGGGAGAATTCAAAGGGGGGGGCGAAAAAGAACAAGGGTCGTAGATGGAGTGGGGGATTGAATCCCAAGGACCTCAATGATCATGCACTTTAATCGCAAGTGACAAGCATATTTTTCCTTATGCACTTTTTAAGATTAGCTATCTGGACTTAGGATAAGGATGGGTAATGAAAAGTGTGAAATATTTTTCCCATAGCGCGCATTTTGAGTTTCCAAACATAGGATAGGGGATATATAATGAGCATTTGGAAATAAATTAGCTATAGTTTTCACATTTGCATCTTTAGCTATATTCTTAGACTTAGAATAAAGATAACATAGGAAAATTATTCACCCAATCACATAACCTACCTACCCTTAGCTAGAATAACATTTTTGTTTCTGCCTCCAGGGTGCACTTAGACTAGTAAACCCATTTTTATTTTCTTTTATTCAAAATAAAATTTTTTTTAACCTATCCCTTATCTCTCCTATTGACCCAGATTAAATAGTTGGATCAATGTCATTTTCTACTTAACTAATGATTTACCCAGATTAAACTGTTGGATAAAACTTTATTCTCTATCTAATTTACAAAAATTTAAAGAAGTTTAATCATGATTAAACCAAAACTAGTTTAATCATAGGTTCCAACCATTACACATCCTCGGAGAATACACATCTATTACACAGCCTCAATACAATGCCCTCATACAAAGAGAGGGGTTGCCTTCTAGGGAAAAAAAAACCCTAAACTAAACATAAGTTCTATCGTCAGATCATCTGCCTAATGAACAACTCAGATTGACTAGAAATTACTATACTTCTACAACGAAATTTTATATCTGTTTTTAGCTTTGGGGGCACTACCCCCGAAACCCCCACTGGGGGATCGCTAGCCCTCGAACCCCCCAGCCGGGGGGGGATCGGCGCCCCCGAATCCTCACGAGGGGGACAAGTCCCCCCCTAGCTAGAGGGGTGTACAAACTTCTTGGGGTATATATCCAGCTGAAACAAAGACCTCTAAATAGTCACGCTCCACACTCAACAATATCCCACTTGGAGAATGATTGTAGCAACTCCACCACTCCTTCATTTGCTACACAATGACTCCTCTTTGGACCTAGCTGTTTCTCATATTCATCATCATCTTTGAGGACCAGTTGAAACTGAGCATATTCTTAGTTTCTCCCTGGTCACAAATTTTGTTAGCATATTTGCAGGGTTCTGGATAGTGTGTATCTTTTCTAGCTTCAAGTCTCCATCTTCCAACATTGATCATATGAAATGGTACTTGAGTTGTATGTGTTTAATCGTGGAATGAAATGCTGAGTTCTTTACAAGATTAATGGCACTTTGGCTATCACTATATAACATGCCCATATCATACTTCTTACCCAATTCACCCATAAACCTTTGTAACCAAATCATTTCTTTACTAGCCTTTGTAGCAGAAACATACTATACTTCTATTGTTGAAAGTGAAACAACACTTTGGATTTTTGAAACCCAACTAATAGCTATTCCACCTATAGTAAATGCATATCTTGTAGTGCTCCTCCTGTTATCTCTGTCACCTGCCATATCTGCATCAACATATCCCTGTAGAGAAATGTTTGAACCACCAAAGCATAATGCTTGATATGTGGTACCTTTAAAATATCTAAGAATCCATTTCACTTCCATCCAATGTTCCTTTTCCATAACCATCTGCAAAGCATCCACTTCTTTACCACTGAGAAAATTCTAACACTGAAATGTTAAATGTCCAACCTCATTGCACTTTATTTTCCAGGTGCCACATGCCTCGTACTTCTCCTCCTCGCTATCTTCATTAGACTCAGTAATCTTACCGTTACTTTCACCGGTAGATAGAGCACTAGCTACATCAGCTCTCTGCTCCTCGACTCGCCTTCACCTTTCTTCCCCCTGCAACTCCAAGGACTCGAAAATCGATTTACCGTCTCCATTCAATTTCACTTTGTGAAAATCAACAAAATTCGCCTCTTTAACCTGCTTTCTTTGCCACTTTGGATAAACCACTATCGTCTAGCCATGATTTATACTTTTAGCATGACCATTCTCATTGATCAACACCTCGAAGGAGCTCCCATTTCCATACTCGTGCATGCCATTGATTTCCATTCTGAAAGGTCAAAGACTGAACCAAATCCACCAAAATTTTAGGATCTCGAGGCCAATAAAACCTTTGGCAAAAAAAGCATCCCTTTGAAGCCAATATTTGGCTCTGATACCAATTGTTAAGAAATTTACATGAGAACACAAATTAATTACGGAGAATTACTGAGAGGAACAAATATAAAAAATAACCAGCAACAACCATAATCACATAAACACACATGTTTATCTGGGAAAACCACAAATCTAGGGAAAAACCCAACATAATGATATCTCATTAGCAGTGGCCAAAATCCTGGCCAATCTGGCCAAGTGAGCCTTCATGACTCACCTCTAGGCCTTCATTTTAAAATGAAGTCCTTCTAGACTTTTATAAGCTCCATTACATATAATACCACGGGCAGAATGCTATGGGTGCACAATACCATGTGCCCCAAAACCATCAATTTTTATCTAGTCAACTTTGACTCTATCCCGGGTCAAGTTTATCTAACATGTGGCATTTTGAACAATATGCACACAACTTTATTTTATGCAAATGAAGCAAAAGCTATCTATGAGTAGTGGCATTTAGACTTGCAACACTTTCAATATTTTTTTCTTTTTTCTTTTGATGCAGTTCAATATTTCTTCTTTTTCAATATTTTATTTTTTTCTCCTTCTTTGGAAATCATTGGCAAATTGAAAAGTATTTAAAAAATTGGATTCTTGAGATATAACACTCAATTACCTTGAGACTCTATAAATTATAGGACCCTAATAGTGGCTCCAGTTGGGGATGGCACTCTCCCTCTAAGGTTCCAAGAACATGTGATGAGTAGCCTTGAGTTTTCTATTTCAGAAAAAACCTTCTTTGATTTCTTCATTGTCATACTTATGGTAACTCATCAATAGAAGCTCGGGGCCTTCTCTGTAGGCTTCAATTTCTATTAATAAGTTACCCAATCCAAAGATAAGGAAAATGAATTTACAAAGAGAAATGTTAAGAAAGTATCTATTTCTAAGAGAAATAGTGTTTGAACATCTTGTCATTGACAGGTCCACCAAGTAATTATGTCCCATCCAAATTTTTGATAGAAAATCCATTATTCCCTCTAAAAGCATAAATGACATTAGGCCCCATCCATAAGTTGTCAAATTTTCCATGCTTCCCTTTATCCTCTCTTCTTATATCCCACTTTAAAACATTATCGCCAATGGTGAAATCATCTGCCTTTGCCCTTTTGTCAAAATTTTTCTTAATATTATCATGAATGACTTGAGCCTTGTTATAAACTTATAAGTTCCCTGCATTGTTGAAACTGGGTTTTCTGGTCAATCATCCTTTGAATATCACCTGGCTCGATTTGCAATTTCTGAATTAACTTCATGACTGGAACTCCCAAAGAGGATGGAAAAACAACATCCATCCCATAAACCAATTGGTATGGAGACATACCAATTGATTTCTTTGTAGTGAGCCTATCAACCCAAAGTGCATTTATGAGTTTGTTATGCTATGACTTTTTGTTGTTTGCTAATAGCTTCTTGATAATATTTACCATACTTTTATTTGAAGATTCAACCAATCCATTACCTTGTGGGTAATAAGCAGTTGAATGCCCCAAAGTAATATGGTATTTATTGCAGAAATCTATAATTTTCTTAGACCTAAAGGCTGCAACATTGTCTGTGATAAGCGTGTTTGGGCAGCCAAATTTGGACAGGATATTGGTTTCTAAGAATTTGATGATCACAACATCTGTGGCTAGTCTAGAAGGAGTGGCCTCAATTCATTTGGTAAAGTATTCAGTAGTAGTAAGGATCCATTTATGTTGAGTAGAGGATGGAGGATGGATTTCTCCAATGCAATCTAATCCTCACTACTGGAAAGCGCTTTCAATAGATATGGGCTTCAAAGGTAAAGGCAAAAGTTTTCTTTTTCCCTCAAATATTTGACACTTGTGGCAAGAGGTTACCTTCTTATGAACATCTAGAAAAAGTGTAGGCCAGTAAAAACCAGCTCTAAGGATCTTATTTGCAATGCTTTTCCAAGAGATGGCCACCATAGTCACCTTCATGGAGTTCCTGCATTGTTCGTTCTGCATCATCACTCAATAAACATTTTAGTAGAAGACCACCAACATCTTTCCAATATAAGAAATTTTATAATATGCAAAATTTAACTCCTTTTAGATTTAGAAATCTATCCTTTGTTCTTGTTAGACCAGGAGGAGCATTTAAATTAAATAAAACATAAATAAGGTTTGCATACTTGGGTGAGGCCACGAAAGCCTCATCTAGTTGTGGAGTTGCATGTTCCTCTTGATCATCCAATTCAGCTACAAAGTTAATATCTAAAGCATTAAAATTATATTCAACCATTAATTTGTCTAATCCTTGCCCTTTAATGAGCTTTCTTGGCTTGATTTCCATGTCATATTCCAGAATGATGGAAATATATTTGCCTCTCTTACCATCTAGTCCATTCTGTGTCAAGATGTCTTTAACTACAACATTTGGTACATAAAAATTTATATGAGAATGAAGGATATATACTCTGAAATATTTAATTGCTTTCATCAGTGCAAAAGTCTATCTTTCCATTATGTTGTACTTGAGTGCAACATCCCTTAAAGAATTGTTGAAGAAAGAAATGGGTTGTTCATATCCATCATCACTTTCTGCAAAAGGACAGATGCAACAATATGTTTAGAAGCAAACAACACAATTATTAAATATTTAGTAAAATATGGACTAATAAGGATTGGTGCCTTGCTTAATGCCTATTTAACCTGGTCAAATGATTACTTAGCTTCAAGGTTCAATCTAGTTCCAACATCTCATTTTAGCATATTTGTGATATTTCTAAGAAGTTCTGCAAGGTTAGGGATAGATATCCTTAGGAAGCTTATTCTCCCAATGAATGATTGAAGTTCTTAATATTTCTTGGATGATTTATTTTTAGAATGCATTCAATCCTTTTAGGATCAATATTGATACCTTCCTTAGATATAATGTGACCAAGAAATTTTCCCTTTTCAAGGCCAAACACTGTTTTCTTAGGATTAATGAGATCCCAAAATTTTTGCACTTTTCGAAAACTCTTCTTAGGCACATGATATGCTCTTCATCAAATTTAGAATATACAGTTATGTAATCAAGATAGATCACAATAAATCTGCCAGTTTCGTTACCAAAAGCAACATCTATTTCTCTCTAAAATGTGGCTCCAACATTCATTAATCCAAAAGGCATCTTCACATACATGAAGGTACCCCATGGAGTGGTAAAGGTTGGTTTTTCTTGATCCTCTGGATGAAATAAAACTTGATTATAACCTGAGAATCCATCTAATAAGGAAATCCTAGAAGATCCAACTACCTTTTACAAAATATGATCCATTTTAGGTGAGGGATAGTTGACTTTTAGGGAAACTTTGTTTAGGTTTCTGAAATCTATACACAACTTGATTTCACCTATTTTCTTCCTAGTTGGCACAATGTTGGAAACCCACTTAGAGTACCTAAGAGGAACTATGATTTTGGAATCATGAATTCTATTGATTTATTTCTCAATTAAAGGTATCAGAACTAGATTTATTTTGTGAAGTTTTTGTTTAAATGATTTCTAATCTTCCTTAATTGGAATTTTGTGTTGTATAATTTCAGTGTCACATGTTTTAAGATCTTCATAGCTCCAGGAAAAAACATCACCAAATTTCTTGAATAAAGCAATATACTTTTGTTTTTTAGTTGTTGGATTGATTTAGACAATTTTATAATCTTTTGGCCTTTTTCAATACCTAAATTACAATCTTCAATAGTTTTTCCCGAGGGCTCAATCGTAGGCTTTTTAGCCACATCATTGAAATCAAATAATTCTTCTAGTGGAACTAGACCCCTAGGCAAGATATTATCTTTAAGCTAGAGTGTTTCAAACTCTTCTTTTTCTCGGTCTATTTCAAGAAATTCTAGTTTATTTACAAATTTATCTAAGGGAGTATTTACATATAAATTATCTAGTTTCCTTTTTGGATCATAATGTTCAATAATTTGACTATCTGCTTCAGATTCCAAATCAATACTGTCATCTTGAAATTCATTTTTGGATTGTAGGAAAGTTTCAATCTGTTTATCATTTCCAAACACCTGCCAATACCTCATGTTATCAAGTACAGTTGGTCCGCTTTACCTCCAATACATATTCTTGATTAGGATAAGGAATTTTGCAAGAACTGGCTGAAAAAGATAGATTGTTTGTAATGATGTTTTGTTTTCTAGGAATTGCAGAAAGGTCATATTCAAGGAAACTTTCTAGGAAATCGAGCACATCATTTCTGTATGCCCTCATCCTAGGATGTTTGGCTGAATATTCCCATTTAATTTGTTTAATAAGTAATTTAGAATCCCCTTGTATAGAGATTCTTTTTGCACCTAACCGTTTTAACAACTGTAGAATAAGGGTTTCATACTCTGTTATGTTATTTTTGCATTGAAAATTAAGCTTGTATGAATGACCCTCAGCATGATTATCTCCTATATTAACCACCCAAATTCCTGCTCACCAGCTTTGCTGTAAGAGCCCTCGAAACTCATGTTCCAAAGAGGTTCAAGAGGAGTTTTCAGTTCTATTATTTGTGTTTGGGTTGGGTCTAATTTGGAAATTTCAGTTTCAGCATTGATTACTTGATTGTTGATATCTTTATCATTGTAAATAATAACGAATCTAAATCTGACTGAAAAAATAACGTGTATAATTTTTAGGTCTGTCTTGAGTACTCACCATAAATTTCATTAAGGTTTCCCTATACAATCTCCTTTGCTGTCAAAAAACTGGTATGGTAGCAAAGGTCATGTCCATTTTTAGGGTTCCTTGTAATTTTTCTCCCCACAAGTGTGACAACAACATGCCATACTTAGGGGAAATGTCTGCAACCACTATGTCCATTACTAGACTTTTATCAGGGCTTTGGGCTAAAGTAATACATAGGTATTTAATAAGACCTAGGCATCTAATTTGCTGGAATCAAAGGAGTACAAGTCTTTGTAGGGTCTATTAATGTCAATTCCTAATTTCTCCATCACATCTTTAGGCATTGAATTGTGGGATGCACTTGTATCTAACATAACATTATAGAGAATCTTGCCATGAATATTCAAGCTAACATAAAATGGAGGAACTCCTCCTTCCTATGGTTTGCCTTCAACTTCTAGTTCAAATAAGAGTTTAGACTAGTCATCATTCAGATTTACAGAGTCATTTTTTCCCCAACGTTTAAGGCTTTCATCACTTGGGGTCTGTACATATTTTTTCTCATTAACTCTTTGAGAGGAATGTGGATTTTCACTTTTTCTAGTTCATTCTCAATGTTGAACAATGTTTTAATCTTGATTGAATTGGTAAGTTCAAGTTGCTCTATAATTTGTTTTGTCATAGGCTCTTTCTGTTGAATGGTGGTTGGGACATCTGTTTGAGCAGTTTTAGAAACACTTTCAACAACCTTTTTGATAGGGATTTCTACATTTTTCTTACCAGAATTATCCACAGTTTTCTTAGGAAGACTATCTGTGGTTTTCCAGTTCAGTTTCAAATGACATTTTAGCAAGTTTTTCTAAGATTTTGGCATCTAGAGTGTCTAGATTCTTTTTTCTTCTAAGGTTATACTACCTATGGAATTCCATTATGGCATTTTCAAACCCTTGTTTGTATTCATCTGACTCTTCAGAATCCAATTCGGTTTGCGTTATGAGGAAAAGTTTATGCTCTTCTTGAGTGAGGAAAATTGTTTCATCATCATTTATCCCCAGCAAATTTATTTGATTATCCTCTAAATATTCCACAATATGCCCCTCATCATATGTATAATTTTCCTAAAAAGGAGATTAAACCTACTGGTCTAGACCCTTTTGTTTTCTTTGTTTAATTTGGGGAACATTCCTTCTAAAATTTTGGTTTCTACTTTGAGGGGTATTTTGGTTTTCACTTACTTGAGTTTAGTCATTAATGTTCACTCTTTGCATAATTTGATTCACTACCCTTACTAAGTTATCAATCTTATGATCAACAATAAAAGTATAAGTTTCTTCTTTTATGGTAACTATGCATTCAGACTTCAGTTTTCCATTTTTGGCCAGGATGTTAGCTTCAAGTTTAATTGTATTTGCTTGCATTTCTTCCAAAGTTGTTGGGTCTCTCTCTCTAAGTTGGTATTCCATGTCTACATCGAAACCATCTAGAAAATAAATTAGAGCTAGGCCTGGGGAGGGCTTGATGTCTTGTGGAATGGCATTATAAATAGTATTGAACCATTCACAATATTCTTCCGCACTTTCATTTGGTTTTATTTTCAGTATTTTTTATTCATTTAGGAGTTGAAGTGGATTCTTATTGATCTCCCATCTAGCTAAGAAAGTTTGATGAAAAGCATTAAGGTTGGCTATTCTTCCTACAAGTAAACCCCTAAACCATTTTTTGACATCGCCTCCTAAACTTTGGGAAAACAATCTCATTTGAACATCAACTTCATCTACTTCTTGGAGGTCAAAAACATCGTTCATCCTATCCACATGTTGTGAGTAGTATAAGCACCAATGTTATCAAACGTTGCAATTTTATATTTCTTATCTCCAACCATAGCCTTCAATTGGCCTAGCAACACCAAAGTTGCATACTTGCCTACCATAACTGTTCTGGAAGATTGACTTGAACAAGGACCTAATGGAGGTTTAGTTTTAATAACTATAGGGATAGTAGGAATAACAGTTTGAGAAATCAAAAGTGAGGAGGTTGATACTATGGAATAAGTAGGAATTGGAGGTTGTAGATGAACTGATTGAGAGGATTGACTAGACAAAGAGGCTACTACAACTTTTAAAGAAGAAATTTCAATAGATTGTTGAATAAAGGCTTCTTCAATAGGTTGATCCAACACTAAAACTAGACCTTGTAATTTGTCAAATTGCTGTAAAGATTCAAGAACAGGATCCGTTTTAAGGAGGTGGGTTTGGGGTATGTATGGTTGTAGTACGGCTTTATCAAAGACAGTTTGATCTACAAAAGCCTTATATTCTGGTGTAAATAAACTATGATGGGAAGGAAAATCAAACTCTATATCTTGTATAGTTTCAAATTTCTCTGGGAGAGAATTAGACCTTGATAAAGGAATATTCTCAAGAAGAGAATTGAATCTAGATAGAGGATTGTTACTACCTTGACTCTCTATAAAGATTTTCTTTCTCACCATCTTCTCAAGGTTATCTACAAATTCAGTAGGGTTGGGATCAGGGTGAGATCTAGTGAAAACTCTTTTGGGAGCCAACTTTATTAAAAATAATCACACAAATAAAATCAACTCAATGACACATTAGAATATTTACAAAATAACAGCCTCAGCTCATGTATTTCATAATAATGATATTTTAGTTGTTTAATGAAATACTAATTAAAAACCAGGGAATAATAATGTTTCAGAGTAAGAAATATTCTTCCCTAGCCAAGTCACCACTATGTTATCATTTTGTATTTTTGAGGTTGAGGGAGTAAACACATTGGACAACATAAAAACCACTTTGGAAGCTAGGATCTAGCCCTGCCAACTTCAGAGAGGGATCTTTCTATTTAATTTAGCTATTCTTTTATGAATATTTTGGGCATGCTATGATTGTACTTGTTTGTTTTGATTTGAAAGGTTTGGTTGATTTGAGTGTTATAATTCCATTGGGCTATGGAGTGTACAAACTAAATTGGATTTTTTCATCAATTTTTAGAGGAGTTCTCACACGGAAAGCTAGGTTGCAGTAAATGGATCTTTCCATAATTTAAATTGATGGCGGAAAAGCAGAAGTGTAAGGTTCACTAGAGACCAAAGAGAAATTAAGAATTCTTTGTCCCAACTTCAGTGGAAAAGATTAAAATTAACAATAGCCAAAATAGGGTGCTCTAGATAATGAATCCTATTTATCACAGTTTCTACTAATAAATTCATATATTTAGAATAAAAGAGGAAATAAATAACAATGTTTAAACAAATAGATATAAGAAACACACCACGTGAATCCTGTGAAAGGTCCCTATATTATTCATGCTCCAATACTTCAAAATTACAATATGCAACAAAAATTACATTCAAAAATCAACACTAATACTTCAAATAGTGAAGTATTTATAGTAAAAATTAAAATAATGCTGTACAATATTGTTTTCAAACTAACAATGTATTATTAGCATAATTACAAACTAATATCATCTAATCTTGACAAAAGAATAGGCCACGTAGAATGTTGAGGAGAATGGTGGCCCTGTTTGGATGGTTTTGGTTGCTGACTCATCCCAAAATAGAATGTGATACTGAACTGACTCTCATGCCAGTTGTTGTGCTGGAAAAATCATTTTATTTCTCCTGAGTTATTCCTTAATCTAGTAAATCAACTAACTCTTCCCATCTCATTTCATCTGGTACTGTCAACTTTGTTACCCTACGATATATTTCATTTACCTCTGTATATTTAGCAAAAAGTTGGTTTCATGGTAAAATATGTTTTACCTCATTCTGCACATGGAATTCATTTGACATTATCTCCAGAAATTCCTTTGCTATCATACTCCATTCGATTCCATTGAACCTAATGCTTCTTTTATCCACCTCTTTCATCTACAAGATATAGTCCTCCTGAGTGATCAACTTATCATTTATGACATAGATACTAGGCAGTCCCTTCTGCATTAAGTCTTCAATCCAGTTTGTAAATCTATTCACTTGGATTTCTAAGGTTTCACAACTTTCCTCCAATTGGTCAATGAGAACTTCATTTGTCAAGATTTTATTGCCTTCCAGAATGGTGGCAGTTCTACCAATGAATCCTACTTCCTCCAGCTCATATCTCAACTTTGAGTATAGGAACTTAATTATATTGGCAACTTATGTTGGCATCTCTCCTAGATTTTCCCTTCCCTGCACAATGGTTTTTGTTGCCTTCTCTAATAACTCTTTATGTTCAAATATGATTTGGATAGAAGGCCAAATCTCATTCATTGAGTCAAATATGTTCATCCAAATTGTTCCCTTGGCTTGGGCCAAGGTTTGGCCAATTGAAGTGTCTCTCTCTACCTGGCACAACTTTTCCAATAGTTTCTGGGATTTCTCCAACTCAGCAGTTCGAGCAACTTCAACTTTGGCCTTCTAGACTTCCAAAACTTTGAGTTGGCCTTGAAAAGTGTCAATTTCCTTTGACTATAATGACATATTTTGAAGTGTCTATGTGACCTGTTCAACACTAGGAGTCTAAGTTGAAGTAGTAGGTGCAATGGTTCCTCTTGTTGATGGTAGTTGAGAAAGAGGTGCAACATCCAAGGGAATAATAGCTATCTTCAAACTGTCTTCCTTCTCCTTTATCCGTTTTTCCAACTCTACTTCCATCTTCCTGATTTGTATATTTTGGTCTATAATCAGTTTCATCATATCTTCCTTTTTTGCTTCACCTTCTTCAATGTCCTTGGTCACTGGATCTTCTATAGCTAGTAGTTTGAAATGTTTTCTCAATGTTGTAATATCCAATTTATTCTTGCTAATAATTTCCTAAGAAACATTAACATCTTTACCGTCATACCCTATATTGATCACCAAGTCATCCAAAGACTTGATCCTGTTATCTTTGGCCAAGGAAGACACCTTCTCCAACTTCAATTGTGACTGTACATTTACAAAAGAAACCCGTGATTTGGATAAGGACATGGTAGTGTTAGTTAGAGTGGAGGATATCATCTCACCAATTTCCTTGTGCATCTCCATTTGATCAATGGGATGTATGTCCTTTGCACTGAACTCAAAGGTGGTTCTCTTTTAGTCTACTATTGATTTGGGTTGTGGAATCTAGGCCTCAAGAAAATCCATCTCATTTTACTATTCTTTGTATCAAATACTGACGACAATCTACTTTGGGAGTTGGAAGTCTTCTTTTAGGATTGGTTATAAGTGTTATTCTTCAAGATTTCATTCTTCAGATTTATTTCTCTGTACCTATCAAAACCTATCTTTTCTTTATCTGTTTGGACAATTTGTGATTCCAACTCAGTATCCTTATGACCTTGTGAAGATGAAGGTTCATAAGGAGATGTAGTGGACATGGTGGTTGTAGGTGGTGAATCTATGATGATGATAGTTGCCTGCTCTTCAATCTCTTTGTCTACTTCTGGCTTGTGAGTTATCTTGGGTATTTTTCTATAACTGATTCTGAATTCTTTGGCTTCACTTCTAATAGTATATGATGATCCTTCCTCCCTTTGCCTTTTGATTGATTTGTCCCGAGGAATAGGATTCTACAAACTGGAGGTAGAAACAAGCTGCTCTTTAGCTTCCTGTAGGGTATTTTTTTCCCACTCTAACTAATTGGCATATTGTTCTATGTATGGCCTAGAAGTGTGTATATAGGGGTGTAGGTTTTAAACCCATACAGAAATTACCTTCATATGATTCTAGAAGACATAAAATGAACAACGCGAGAGAATAACACATAAAACACATATACAGAGAGATTTTCCCATGGATCCCAAAACTAGGACTACCCGTTTGATTTTTCATTATTTTCCTTTCAATGTTACAATACATATTTATACACGTCAAAGCATCTAATACCATGGACCGAAAACCATCGCATCCAAAACCATGTGTGAAAAACATGCACAAAACCATAGGTAGGTCAGCCAAACCAAATATAAGGTCCAAAAAAGAAAAATTTTCGGGTTGAGGGGGGTTGCCTGCATCCCTCAAACCACCTGTGACCCCCCCCCCCCTATGCAATCAGCACAATGAAATGGGGGCTCCGCCCCCCCTCTAATCCCTCGGTCAACTATGTGGACTAGTCATGGAAAGAATTTAACACAACCCAACATTCTCCCACTTGTTGTTTTCTTTCCACAGGGAGCCACAAGAGAGCTTAGTCATTTATCCGGCCATGAATACCCATTGTTTCTCTACACCAAGAGAACTTCTTAGAGCTCACAAATTTTTTCAATGCATCTGTAGTATTCTTCAAAGTGTCCACCTTTACTAGAAACACCTATTTATCTTCTATCATATCCCTCACAAAGTGATACTAAACGTCAATGGGCTTTGTATTTGAATGATATGCAGGGTTGTTTGCCAAAAAAATTTCACTTTCACTGTCAGAGTCTATCCTTATAGCTCCCTGTACTAACCCCATACTTGAACACAATCTCTGCAGCTAAATTTCTTCCTTTCTTGCATGAGTGGCTGCCATGTATTTGGCCTATGTAGTTGATAGTGCCACTACAGATTATTTCTTACTCATCCAACTAACTGCACCTCCAAATAGGTTAAACACATACCCACTTGTATATCTTCTTTGATTTAGATCTCCAGCCCAGTCTGCATCAATAAAGCCACGAATATCCAACACTCTGTCCAATCTTGGTCTTCCTTGGTAGCACAAACCATAATCACTAGTGCCACACAAATACCTGAAAATCCGCTTCACTGTTGTCGAGTGCTCCTTCCTTGTTTTGACATAAACCTGCTCAATACTCCCACTGCATGTGCAATGTCTGGTCTAGTACAGACCATTGCATACATAAGGCTACAGACAACACTTGCATATGGAACACGGGACATGTCCTCTTCCTCTTCTTGTGTATTGGGACATTGTTCAGTAGATAACCTCACACCTACAGGAATAGGAACCTTCACTGGTTTACCATCCTGCATATTAAACCTCTGCAGTATTGTCTCGACATACTTCCTCTAGTTTAACTAGAGCTTCCTCTTTTCCCAGTCTCTTTTAATGTCCATGCCCAAAATATAGTTTGCGGCACCAAGATCTTTCATGTCGAATTTGGAGGACAATTGGGTCTTCAAATCCTGGATAATTTCTTTGTAATTTTTAACCAACAACATATCATCCACATACCCAGATAAATAACACAATCACCAATTAATTTAAAATACACATAATGATTTTCTTTGCTTCTGGTAAAGCCAAATCCCCATATAAATGTATCAAATTTATGATACCACATGCTTGGTGATTGTTTTAACCCATACAAAGATTTCTTTAACTTGCATACCATTTATTTCTTACCCTTCATCGCAAAACCTTCAGGTTGCTTCATGTGGATCTCCTCTTCCAAATCCCCATGAAGAAATGTTCTTTTCACATCCATCTATTCTACCTCAAAATAAAAAGTAGTAGCAGCAGATAAAAGTAATCTAATAGAATCTACCTTGGCAACAAGGGAAAAAATATCACCAAAATCAATTCCTGGCACCTGGGAATAACGTTTTGCTACCAACCAAGCTTTTTATTTCTCCACCTTTTCTTATGCATCTGTCTTCTTCTTGAACACCAATTTGTTGCCAATGGGTTTATTTCCAACCGGCAACTCCACCAGATCCCAAGCTTCATTTTTGTGCAAAGATGCCATTTCATCAACCATGGCCTCTTTCCAGAGTTTTCCATCCTCTGAATCTACTGCTTCCTTCACAGTTATGGGATCATCATCAGTAACATATAAAGCAAAATTTGAATAAAAAGTAGATGGACTATACCTTTCCAGCTGCCTCCTTTCTCGAACTAATCTTCTCACACTCGGAGTTTGTGGCTCTTCATTTTCTGATTCCTCCTCTATTGCAGAGTCTGATTCTTCTTCCTTAAGGTCAAACTCTATCTTCTCAGGTTCCCTTGGTTGGACTTCATGTTTAATAACATCTTTCACCTCTCTGAACACCACATCTTGGTTGTACACAACCTTCCTTGTTACTAGGTTCCAAAGCTTATAACCCTCTAAACCATCCTTATACCCAATAAAGATGCACTTTTTAGAATTACTATCCAACTTGGTTCTTTTCTCCTTTGGAACATGTACATATGCATCACATCCAAATACCTTCAGAGGTGAAAGAGAGGGTTTCTTACCAGTCCATACACCTAATGGAGTCTCATCCTCCAACACTGATGGAGGTAATCTATTGACCAAGTAACATGTTGTCTCCACTGCCTCTACCTAGAATTCATGTTCTAACTCGGCACCACTAAGCATGCTTCTTGCCCTTCCCATCAATGTCTTGTTCATTCTTTCTGCAACTCCATTTTTCTTAGGTGTGTATGGAGTAGTCTTTTGCCATGCTATACCACACTTCTTACAGAATTCTTCAAATTCCTTGCTGCAAAAGTCTCCACCATTATCTTTTTCTCTGTCTGGTTTTCCATTGGAGCCTTAAATTGTTTAAACATGTCAAAGAATTCAGATTTATTCTTAAGGAAATATAACCATGTATTCCTTGAGAAGTCATCTATAAATGATACATAGTACACGAACTTACCTAGTGATGTAACCTTCATAGCTCTAAACACATCACTATGCACAAGTTCTAATATATGTTTCGCCCTCTTACCACCAGAGGGGAAACTCACTCGATTTTGCTTCCCATATACACAATTTTCATAGAAATAAGAATCTAGAGAGCTATTACTCATACCTTCTACCACACCTTTACAATGAAGTATTCAAAGGCCCTTCTCTCCAATATGTCCAAGCCTTTGATGCCACAACATGGTCTTCTCTCCAGAGACCACTAGATTTTTGAACCACAGAACTGTTGCACACATCAATAACAGTGTTACCTTGCAGCTTGTACAGACTTCCAATTCAAAATCCCCCCATCAATACCAGTACTCCCCAAACCATCTTGTAGGTATCCTTCTCGAACATTGTTTTTACACCTGCAACATCCATTTTGCTTACAAAAATTAGATTTTTGGCTAATGCAAGAATATGCAGAACACATATAAGTGTTCTAACCCTTCCACCTTGCAACTTAAACTTTAATTTTCCACCACCAATAATTCTCACCTTCCTGTCATCCCCCAAGAAGACATCACCACCATAATATTTTTCATACTTGCAAAACCACTCTCTATGGGGGGTGAAGTGAAAGGATGCACCTGAGTCAATCAACCATGCCTCATGATCTACATGTGTACTTGAAGAAGCCAAGTACACATCCCCACCTTCATCTAAGGTCGTTTTCTCTTTTGCAAAAGGAGCATCATCAGATCCCTTTCCTTTATCAGGAGCTTTAGATTTACAGTCCCTTTTGTAATGCCCTTTCTTTCTGCATTTCCAGCACACCATCTTTATAGGTTTTCCTAGAGATTTAGATATCCCACTCGATGACTTTTTTTTTTGTTCTAGGACTGTCCTCATACAGAAAAGGCATCACCATTCTGAATCTCCATATTTTTCTATCTCATCTCCTTTGCCAAAAAGGATGAGACTATTTCATCAAATTGCAAGGTAGTTGTATTTCTACCTATTGCAATAACCAGACTACCCCATGAATCTGGTAGAGAACACAACAAATTGATGCACTTATCTTCATTAGAAATTTTGATATCAACAAATAATAACTGAATTACCATAGTATTAAATGCTTTCATATTCTTTGTCACCGAGTCTCCATCTTTCATCCTTAGGTTATACAGTTTTTTCCCTAGGAACAATTTACTCACCAAAGACTTAGATTGGTACAAAGTGCCTAACTTGTCCCACAAATATTTCATCGTAGCTTCCCCTGATACATTAAGAAATACTAAATCTGAGATGCGCAATAGTATTGTGCTCTTTGCCTTTTGATCCAACTTCTTCCATTCTTCATCAAACACTCCCATTGGTTTAGTACCTGGATCTACCACGATCTACTAATCTTTATCCACCAACAGATTCTCCATCTTGAGATTCCATAACTCAAAACTCTAACCATTAAATTTCTTGATCTCTATCTTTCCACTGTGTGCCATCTTCTTTCACCACCAGAATCAATCCTGTAGATCTCCCATTGAGCAAGGTTTACCATAGGCCTGAGTGAAACCCCTCAACAATGAAGGCATCCCCTTGAAGGAAAAATAGCTCTGATGCCAAATGTAGGTTTTAAACCCATATAGAAATTACCTGCATACGATTCTAGAACACAGAAAATAAACAATGCAAGAGCATAACACATAAAACACACATACACAGAGATTTTCCCTTGGATCCCAAAACTGGGACTACCAGCTTGTTTTTTCATTATTTTCCTTTCAATGTTACAATACATATTTATACATGCCAAAGCATCCAATACCATGGACCAAAAACCATTGCATCTAAAACCATGGACCAAAAACCATCGCGTCCAAAACCATGTGTGAGAAACATGCACAAAACCATAGGTAGGTCTGCCCAACGTAATATAGAGGGGGGTTACCTGCAATTGACGCAACGAAGGGGGGGCTCCAGCCCCGATCTAACCCCCCGGTTAACTATGTGGGCTAGTCGTGGAAAGAATATAACACAAACCAACAAGGGGGTCTTATTGTTCTCCACTATGAGCTTTGAGATGATTCCACACGAGTCATAAGACCATGTGAAGCTCAAGTTGAGCTTCATGTCCTTCAATATTTTATCTGCCTCCTCACCTATTGTCCTTGTGTTGCACACAAATGGGCCTACTTGTGTCTTTATCCTGAATTGTGTCTTATTCTTGGGCGCTACAAAGTGGATTTCATCTAAGTTCAATATATGCTTGATATAATCTAGTGCAAATATACTCTTTGGGAGGTACTTGGGGAGTTTATAAGGGGCCAATTCACAACCATAGACCCTAATCTCTATGTAGTTTTGATATAGGTACCAATCACTGGTCTTTGCTTGATCTAACAAATGTAAAATTCTTTTGATCTCCTCACTCATTCTGGGTTGCATTGCACTATTGAGAATGTTCATAGCTGGATGAACAAATTCTGCAATAAATTTCTTGTATGTGAATTCCTGTTGATCTTTCATGACCAGTGAGGTTCAAAAGATCACTAGTTTCTAGTCCCCTACATCATCCAACTTCTGTAATGAAAAATTGAACTTTTCTTCTTGATAATAGATGAACATGTAAATCAAAACAGAGGTGTAATTGAACACCTGCTGTATAGGAAACTTAATAAATTTCTCATGGATATTGTCAGCCAAGAATTGACTGAAATTGAAAATCATAAAGGGCTTGCTGTCTGTGGAAAATGTGGAGAGGAATCCTAAAATGGACTGATCCACCCATTGATCAGAATGATAGCCTAAAATGTAAGAAATGATAGAAATAATCTGTTAGGATATTCCGACACATAGGAAATAGTTAAGTTCAACTTGGTCTAGTATAGAGTTAGGTATAGAGTTAGGTAAAGTGTGTTTCTTTACCGTTGTACATTTTGTAACTTACAATCCGACGGTCACGATATGTAGTGATCCGACGGTTCATTCTCTCCTCGGTATTACCGACACTTGATCCGTGGCTTGACACCCGATTGGTCCATGAATTCTATTTAAAGCGCATGGAGGGTCATTTGTAGGTTAACCGTGCATGAGAGAAGCTTATGTAAATTTTCATTCTTTTATTAATAAATTGCCTGTAGTATCCACGTTGGCGCAGGCCGTGGACTTTTTCCCTCTCTGAGGCTTTTAACCACGTCAAAATACTGGTGTATTGATCTGTGATCTGTTTGTGAGCGGTGTCCTTTTGGTGTTCTGTCTGAGGAACTTACCCTGTAAATTCTACATGGTATCAAAGCTATTTGAGGGCCGCATCCGTTGGTGATCCAAATCTGAAGCCAGTAGAACTACATGTGGCTGTTGTTTCCTAGATCTATTGTTTCTGACTGCTTTTGGGCCGAGAGGACTGCTCTGTTGTGTTCGGAGCATCTATTCCAGTGAGGAACCCCTTTTGTTTCACGCGAAAAGGTTTCCGGTAGCCCTATCTGCGTCATTTTTAAGATCTGGAGGTATACAGTCTTTATTTGCAGTTTACTGTTATTTTCTCTCTGCTTATTTCGGTTTCGGCTTATTTAGCTTTTTTTTTAACCGGATCTATACCTTTCATTTCTGCGTATGCTCTTTGCCTTGCGACTTTGTGCGATCTGGGCAAATCAGAAACAGAAAGGAAGGATTTTTTCTCATGCGTATGCTCTTTTCCCTGCACCTTAGTGTGATCTCGGAAAATCAGAAACATTGAGAAAAATATTTAGTTTTTCGGCTAAAACTAACTTTGAACCACAAGGTTCAATTTTTTTTTAAATATTTAGTTTTTTGGGTAAAGCTAACTTCGAGCCATAAGGTTCGTTTTCTTTGCATG
>APFE030143371.1:3360-16071 GCA_000404065.3 Pinus taeda | reverse complement strand
AAGAGTTTTGAAGCATAGGGAGTTTATGCTGCCAGAATCCTGAGAGAGAGAAGGTCTATTGCAAGGCATACATAGCTGCTCGCCCAGCCAGAGAATAGGTTCAACGTCAGAACCTTGGTTGTATCTTTCTCTACCTATTATTAATTAATAGACGACTATCATTATGGTTCCACTCTTATTGTCTTTATAATGATGATTGAGTTATATCCTTTCTGACTGATATATAGTTGCATCTATTGGGTTTTATGCTTGTATTTGTGTCGTTCTTTGCATGTGCAGGTGTCCGTTCACGAGGATCGTGGGGATTGTGACCAGCCGGAGCAAAGGAACGGGAGCGACGACTCTTCTACAAGTACTAGCGTTGGAATCCAGGTAGGCCCTCATCATCGATTTTTGATTTGCAATTAGGAACCTGCGTGTTAGCATTGTTTGATTGTTGCTAGACCCCATTTGGGCTAGTGGGATCGCCTATATCCGCAGAGGGGATTTACCTGTTCAACACTAAGGATTTGAATTTCTTTCTATATCCAGAACAAAAATGTTAAATGATGGTTTCAAATGGACGAAATATAAATTTCTCAGGGAAGTGCCATAATATCAATCTAACCATGGGGAATATGTATTGAATAGTCCAATGCTTTCCATTCCAATGGGTGGCATGGATGTTGTATTAGGAGCCCAATGGTTACAATATTTGGGGACAATATATTTTAATTTTTAAGAACTTTTCTTGAAATTTTCTTGGAAGGAAAGGAAATTTAATTAAAGGGTATCATAGGGAAATTAGGGAAGGTAATCATCTCTAATGGCATGACAAAGCTTTTGAACAAGGAACAAAAAGGGATAATTGCGCAATTATGTTCACTAGATGTTCAAACATCTAAGTCATCCATTTATATAGATCTCCAAAGAGTCCTTGACAATTATTCTAAGGTATTTGAGACTCCTAGAGGTATCCCACCTATTCACTATCACAATCATGTTATTCAGTTGATTCCAAGAATTTTTCCTCCAAACATCAGAACTTACATATATCCCCATGCACAAAATAATGAAATCGAACATATAGTTTCAAAATTGCTAGAGGCAAGAATTATTCAACATAGCCAAAGTTCTTTCTCTTCTCCAGTAGTATTTATGCACAAGAATGATGGATCATGGCACATGCCTCTGGATTATAGAGAGATCAATAAGCTCACTATTAACGATAAATTTCCCATTCCTATCATTAATGAATTATTGGATGAACTATATGGAGTAATTTACTTCACTAATATGGACCTTTTCTCAAGGTATCATCAAATTAGAATGAAGAAATAAGACATTCCAAAAACAACATTCAGTACTCACAAAGATCATTATGATTTTTTGGTCATGCCTTTTGGCCTTAATGCACATTCCAATTTTCAAGGTTTGATGGGTTTCGTTTTCAAAACCTTTGTTAGAATTTCCTTTTTAGTATTTTTTGATGATATACTAATCTACAACAAACCTTGGAAAGATCATGTTCAACATGTTGACAAGGTGATCAAACTATTGGAAGAGAAACAATTGTATACAAAACCATTTAAATGTTTCTTTGGGGTATAATAAGTGGAATATTTGGGTGATATTGTATCTCATGAAGGTGTTAAAGTAGACCCTAACAAAATTAAATCCATAAAGGATTGGAAAATTCCCACATCCTTAAAGAATCTTCGAGGATTTCTCATGTTTATGGGGTATCATTGCAAGTTTGTTAAGAATTATGGGAAAATAATAGCACCACTAACAACATTACTGAAGAAAGATGCACATTTTTGGACTCTAGAAGAATATAAGGTCTTTGTGCTGAGCTCCACCCTTATCTACACCAGACTTCACAAAAAACTTTACTATGGAATGTGATGCCTCAGAAAATGACATTGGTGTTGTTTTAGTGAAGGAAGGAAGACACATTTCTTTTTAAAGTTGTCCAATCGATGGAAAGTATTTACAAAAACCTATTTATGAGAAGGAAATGTTGGCAATACTACATGCTCTAAAGAAATGACACCCTTACCTAATGGGAAGACACTTCAAGGTAAAAACATATCATGATAGTCTTAAATAATTCTTGGAACAAATATTATCTTCAAAAGAGAAAAAAAAATGGGTCACAAAGATGTTGGGTTATGATTTTGAAATCATCTATAGAAAAGGAAGAAAAATGTTGTTGCAGATGCACTCTCAAGAAGGGATGAGGATGTGGAAGCATTTCTTTATGACATTTCTATTATCCAACCTAATTGGATAACTGAAAAAGGGATGAATGGAATAATGACAAAGAGGTATGGAGACTCATTGAAAAGTTGCAACAAGATCCCAACACATCTGATATATTTATATGGAAAAAGCGATTCACTATGGTACGAAAATTTCTTATATCTATGTAAGAACTCCCAACTCAAACACAAGGTTTATTTTGAATCCCACACCTCTCCTATAGGAGGGAACTCAGGATTTTTAAAAACTTACCACATGGTCAGGAAATATTTTTTTGGGATTGTCTTAAATATGATATTTAGAAGTTTGTGGTAGAGTGTTTGGTTTTCAACAAAATAAAGTGTAGACAATTAAGACCTCGGGTATATTACAACCATTAGTAATTCCAAGTCAGCATTGGGAGGAGTTCACAATGGATTCTATCATTGGTTTACCCAAGTCTGAAGGAAAGAGTGCCATCACGGTGGTAATTGATATACTTACCAAGTATGCACACTTTTGTGCATGATCTCATCCTTTCAAGGACAGTACAATCATTGTTGCATATGTGAAAACAATTCAAAAGTTGCATGGAAACCCAAAGATTATTGTTAGAAACAAAGACCCCATTTTCATTGGAAATTTTTGGATAGAATTATTTTCTTGTCTTAGTACTCAATTAGCTCATAACTCATCTTATGATCCTCAATATGATGGGGAAAATGAGACAATGAACAAATGTTTGGAAGGATATATTTGTTACTTCGTGTCTAATAAACAAACTCAATGGGTCAAATTGTTACCTCTAGAAGAATGATGGTATAAAAATTTCTTCCATACCACAACAAAAATGACCCCATTTATGGTGCTTTATGGATATCATACACTACCCATCGCATCATCTTTAAGAGACAATTCAAAGGTTCAAGTAGTTGAAGATGACATCGAGCATTAAAAACAAGTTCTCCAACTCTTAAAGGATAACCCGACTTTGGCACAAAATCAAATGAAACAACAGGTATATCGACATCATAGTGAAAGAAGTTTTGATGTGGGTGATTGGGTATTTTTATGGATACAACCATAGAAGAAAATTCCCCTCAAGCAAGCTAAGAAGGATAATAAATTATAACCCAGGCACTATGGCCCTTATAAGGTGTTGTAAAATGTTGGTACTATGGAATACAAATTGGAGTTGCTTTCATCTTCACATGTACACCCATTTTTCCATGTTTCATGCTTAAAGAAGGTTATAGGTGACATGCTCCTAGTTCAAACAATATTGCTAGAAATTGAGAAGGAAGGAAAAATCATAATGGAACCTAAAGAAATCATGGAAACAAGAATATGAAAGCTATGGAATCAGTCAATTTCAAAGTATTTCATAAAGTGGAAGAACTTACCTGCTGAAGATTCCACATGGGAGGATGAGCATTTCATATAGAAGCATACGAAACTACTCAAGTGTTGAGGAAAACACTGTTTTGAAGGAGAGGGGAAAGTTAAGTCCCCATAATACTAGTGTAGCCCCCATATTGTTATTATTGTTACCATGTTAGGTCCATATAATGCTAGTGTATCCCCCATATTGATATAGTTGTTCCCCATAGAAGTCCACTAATGTTATTGTTGATCCCTTACATTATTATTGTTATGTAGGCCCTAATTATACTTTGACCTTCTAACTCCTATATATACAAAGAGGTTCTTGCCGTCTGAATCATCCAAGAATTTTTCATTTATGTGATGTAAAAATAGGTTGACACCTCAAAGAAGCTCACTTTCAAGTAATTGATCTATATTTTCTTCTATTTTTGTGATCTGGTTATATAACACATTATTACACACAATCCCAACATCGTCAAACATTAACACAATACATTTGTCAATCCTGTAATAATAATAGCATAGACATTTATCATGAATTAATATACCATCTAAACCAAGAATGTAAACATATTTTATTGTGAATAAGGAGCATAAGAATCACTTATCTTAACAATGCAAAAGTGTTCCACCTGAAAGTGGGACTTCAACTCTCCACCCAACTGTAGATAAGCTAAAACCATTATTACTTGTAGCTGTCACCCTCGATCCAGATTCCAAATCTTGAGGTGTAGTACTTTCATAGGGAAGCCTTTAACAAATGCACAACTAAACCAGAATACCACTAGTCCACCCTACTTTCATCCCTAAGGCAAGCCACTATTTTCATTGTAATGCTTATGCCCAACAAGTTTTCAATAGGGTTCTTCAGCTAGTTTACAACACTCTTCAACACCCAACAATGTAGCT
The DNA here is from genome assembly GCA_000404065.3 of Pinus taeda. Classification (NCBI taxonomy): domain Eukaryota; kingdom Viridiplantae; phylum Streptophyta; class Pinopsida; order Pinales; family Pinaceae; genus Pinus; species Pinus taeda. The sequence goes on along the minus strand of APFE030143371.1, from coordinate 11,553 downwards.
CAATTGGCTACCTATTCTTCCTCTTTTACAGCTTCTAATTTCCACTGTCTCAACCTATTATATGGATTTGGTGTGCCAGGAGGTTATTTCCTTCTATGTATTCTATGTGGGTGTGAGATCTTCTCAATCCCCTCTTGGGAATGCATGTATCAATGGGTTGATTAATCTCCTAGCCCTCCTTTTTTTTTTCAATCCACGAATAATTTCCCTCATTCTCAATGGTTTCACAACAATCCCTTCCTCATAGACAATGAAACCCATGCTGACTTAATGTTTTTGTCCTATTTTTCTTGCTAAGGGAGTTAAATGACACATACCCCTGTCCCTTTTTCTTTCAATTAATTTATGGCATAATAAACCCACTCAACTAACCAAGTCTGATATTTAAAACAAAAATTCCCTCAAGAAATTGAATATGTGTCCCTCTCTCAGCCTTTTAAAATAATTACAACTATTTACAAGAGAAATATTAACCAAGAGATATCACAACCATCACAGTGAAAATTTGGCATGAGGAAACAAGGTAGACTAGATGATTTTGGGACTAATATTGTCTTGCTATGAGTTAACTCTATTTGCAGGTATAATCATCCTAACATGGTGAGATTATTCCCAAGGAGGACATCAAGGAGAAGCTACAAGAAGACACTTGTGAAAGTGAGACACAAAGGGACCATTAAATAAAGAAACGAAGGAACTCTTAATCATAATAGATGAATGAAGTCTGAGATGACATAGAAGGCTCTAATACTGTAACCGAACCCTTTTGGAGGATGGAGATGAAGTACATACAAGATCTAACATGAAGGACAAGAATACATAACAACAAAGAGAAGAACTTGGCATTGATGCATTACAAGGAAGTCTCATGTCACAGTTGCCAAATTATGGCTTCTCAAAGTGTCATAAAAAAATTCTTATGTTGTCCATGCATTTTGCCACAATTTCTGGAATGTAATTTGTTATTTCTGAAACAATGAGAAAATTTAAAATGTGTAGAAGCCCAAGGGCCACACATGGAATGTGGAAACTCACTATGAAGTCCTAGAGCTATTATAGGATCTCAAAGGTCACATAGAAGGTCAAAAATCATATGGGAGTCCAAGAGTCATGAGGTAGGTGAAAGGTCACCTCATTTGTTACAAATAAACTCTCATAGCTCAAGGAATGGACTTTTCACCTTGGCTTCTCTAGCTTGGCATAGGATAGAAGATCATACTTTGGGGGAGGAAGTGGTGGCTTAATGTTCCATTGTTGGGGCTAGTGTTCCATCATTATAATTGTGTACTTTGAAATTTCACTTAATATTTGAAGCTCTTCGAGGTGACACACTTTCATGCATGTATCATGGATATTGTAAGCTTATTCTTTTAATGTTTTCGGTATATGTTTGTGTTCATGCACATTAAATAAAATGAACTATTTTGTTGGATTTGGTATACATATTGTTGAATGTTCCTTGATACTTTCTTTCATGATCATTGTTACTATGTGAACTATTTCAGAGGTTAACTAACAATTATTTATATGCTCCTGTGTGTCCTTACTAGAATAGTACTATTACTTTTCTCGTAAAGGATCCTCTTTCTACTTTGTTTGTGGAATAATATTATCTAATCGAAATTGTATGCTTCATGGTGTCAACTTACTTTCTTACCTCAAATTTTGTGTATAATATCTTATGTTGATAATTACAGCCAAGGAACACATCTAAAAATAATGGTAGCTAGGTCAAATTCCTGAATGGGGCTCCTATCCCAAACATTATGAGGTATAGTTGGGACTTCATATCGGGGAGACCCCATAATGTTGGTAGCATACAACATCGTAAACATATTTGGTACTATAAGGAGGGCCAAATGACAAGACAAGCCTGTTGAGCCAATTTTGAATCTTCATCTAGTACTAGCTCATCCTAAAATCCTAATCCCGAGATGTTTTTCTAAAAGAATGAACATTACCATCCCCACAGAAATTATTCATAACTTGTTGCAATTTAAGTTTGGTGAGGGTCAACTAAATTCACTTGTACATATGATTATATTTCTTCATTTCTTTATTTCTAATTGAATTCATTGCAAGGATGTTTAGGGCAAGTTGTTCATCCTCACCCTTGAATTTCATGTCTAATGTTGGTGTCATACATTACCAATTTCTTCTGTTCATTCATTTGAGCAATTTGTTTAGGAGATTCATGAAAATTTTGACAAGTACAGTTATCAATATGTATATAAAAGAATCAATCAACTTCTAATGAAACACAATGAATCATTAGATGAATTTCTTTATTGATTTCTTCACCTTTGCTATGATTTTTCTGAAGAAGATATAGATTGGGATTTCATGGGTTATAAGTTTCAACGTTTGGTTTTAATATCTTTAAAAAAATCTGAATCTAAATTCTTGGTTTATTTTGATGTTCCAACTTATATTGATCATTAGACACCTCAAGTCCCAGAGGAGGAACCTACTAACCCTTTTATCTATACTCCTCCTCCCTTCTCATTTGCAAACAAGGTAATCTCCGATGCTATTCTTGAAGTTGGGAAATCCTAAAATCAAATTTCTGATCTACCTATACCACCTTCATTTCGTTCCCATAATCAATATCATACCTAGAAGATATTTGAATTTTTTCACACATTCATAGAGCCTAATGTGAAGGTCGATCTCTTGGTTTCCAAAGATAACATTAATACACATAATATTAATCTTGAATATGATTTGATTGAAAATATTGTTTCTTCAAGGGACACCTATCATCCTATATTATTTACAGCTGATGACCTGCTATACATAGATTCATTTGATCAATCTTCTCCACCAATAATTGCTCCAAATACTTTTGTTTCTCAATTTGCTGGTTCACATGGTGATTAGGTACATGGTGGTTATATCTCACAGGTAGAGGAGAAAAAGAGAGGAGACACCTTCCATCTTTCTTCTCTCTTTCAAATTCCTATATGTTAAGATGATATTTCTACATTCTTGGTTGATCAAGGATATTTTGATATTGGCAATCAGTTGAATGAAACTGAAGCTCTTAACCAAGATGAAGGATTGGATAACCATCACCTTGAAATCAATAACTCCGCTGGCATATGTGGTAGTGGATGCTCAAGTACATTATATGATATCTATTTTTCACAAGAAGAATTGGATTTACAAAGCTTTGATCTGAAAAATGATATAATCATAGAACAGTTTCTCACATGAATTTCTTTCTCAGCTCACCAAACCTTGTGTCGAGACGTCTGTAATAAATCAACTGTTATATCATGTTCTTACGATTCGCATTATCATGAATTAGATCTTGAGTCCAAATAAGGTGTTAAGGTCATCCACAATGAATAAGATGATATGGTAATCCTTGAACATATCTCTTAAAGTTTGGGTAATCTATTTGGTTATGTTGAGATATATGATGAAACCGTTGATTCCAACAGTTTCCATCTGATTCATAATGATCTTTTTGAAATAATTGGTGACAAATATCTTCACACAAATTTTTATTTGTCTATACCGTCAAATATTTATCATTCAAAATTTGAAGGTCTGTGGACTTGTCAGGAAGTTGAGGCACTTCAATTTTTGTTGATGGTTATGTAAGGTTCCTGCAATTGGTGAGGTACTCAAACTAGGTTATATCTAGGTATTATCACGTAATTTTTTTCTCAATATCATTTCACTAGATGTAAGCTCACTCTTGAAGAATTTTCAATGTTTTCAAGTTCATTTTCTTATTCCTCAAGATAAAGTTTCTAATCAACTAAAAGATACATGTTTAGATAATTCTTCTTCATGAAAATCCCTTGTATCTAACCCCATGTTGGAATGCATGTATTTCATGGATGTTCACAAATTTGAAGCCTGTCATTCTGATTATCAAGATAGAGATTATCATCGACTAAAAGTTTCCTTCCTTATCAAATTCTTCCGTGAGAAATCAACTCCTTATACTTCTTGTTTATGTTTTGGAGTTAGTCATTTTTGTTATGGTACAATATATTCTCTTCAATGTTGGTAAATTATTGAGTTATTCGGCGGGTCAAAACTCTCATGTTGATATGAATATTGGATTTGATTTGACACATGCTTCTAATCTTTTGTCAGCCCAATATCCTAATTGGTTTCCTAGATTTATGATACCAAAAGTTGTTTCTAATTACCTAAGATTTCATGTTACTAGTCAAGTATGTAATCAAATAAAAAGTGAACCAATGGATAATTATGAATCTTATATGGAAATTCACCAATCTGATCATAACAATGGTTCTAAGAAATTGTCACCCAATTAATAATTTTCCCACTAGTACCTCTAATGATTTTTATTTTACATCGGTTTATCTTGCTAAATCCATTAATCTTCATGATTCATCATTTTTCTATTTACATACTTGTCAAATAGTTGAGGAACTTCAACTTTTGTTGATGGTTATGTTAGGACCTCACTATCTTGACAAGGTTTCTAAATGAGATCATGTTACATTTTTTTTTTCAAGATTCTCCCCATGACTTGATTGCGTTGATTGAAAGTTCATCCTTCCAATAATTTCATGGCTTTCAAATTAGTTGTTTCACATACCATTCAAATCTATTATTGGATAGAGGAATATCACTTGGAGATATTTGTTGCTAATAATAAGTTCCAACCTTATTTGATGTTTGCTAAGAATGGAAACACAGATGAATGTATATTCATGAGAAACCTTCAAGGTTTGTATGATTGTTTCTTTAATCAACAGGGTAAAGTTGCAGACTCGTTAAAACAAGTTTTTATGGCACACCTTTTTCTAGTAGGAAAGACCTTCAATTTATTGTGCAAATTATTCAAGTTGACATGTTTATTTCTACATATTGATTTATATTGTTGTTGATCACTTATATCTTTCTTCTTGTAGGTTAGGAACAAATTAAATGGATGCATTTGAAATTTGCACATGATCTTGACCTTTCGGTTTACATAGCTTAAGGTTTAATTTTAGTTGCATTGTAGTTATTTTTGCATCATATTGCAACACTTTTTATGCATTCCCCTTTTTTTTCGCATGCCCTTTACTGGTTTTACATGTAATTTTGCTTTATTCTATTCTCTCTTTTATGTCATGTCATGTTTTCTTTCGTGTCTTTGCTTGTATTTTTTTTAATAATACCATGTATAAATCCATCCTATTTGGCTCTATGGTAATGTGGCAAAAGTAAAAATGGAAACTATGACAACTGGAAACACTCGAATTATATTTGGTCTACTTCTTTGTTTGGGCCTGAATATATTATGAGTTTAATGATGCATGTGCATAAAATATTTTTCATCCTAAGCGAAATGTTTAGCGGATCTATGATGTTGATATTGTTATCACCAAAAAATTGATCATCTAGCCTAATTTACTAGATGGATCGAAGTACACCATGAAAAGCCAATTTTACCATATTAAAATTGCTTTCACTGTGAGAAATTACTTAATAAACCATCTTTGTTAAGTAATTTATAGTTAAACCCATGAAGAACAATAAAATAAAACACTATTTATTTAAATTTCTTCTAAGAATAATTAATTAAACCATTGTTCAATTATTATTCCTTGTCATATTTGACCCAATCATGAAAAATAAATAGATAAATCAATAATTATCTTATTTTTATGTAAGAATAATTAATTAATCACTAATTCCTTGAGATGATTAATAAATCATTTATTTATTTATTATTTCTAAATAAAAGCTTTAATACTTTTTCCCTCCTAACCAAATATAATAAAATATTCCAAGTGGTTATTCCAAGAATGGGATCAATAATATTTTATTATTGCTCATTATTCGAGGATAACTCAATATTTTGTTATAAATAGAAGGGTTTTCCATTCATTATTCACTTTTGATTATTTTCATTGTTGCACTCACTATTGTAAGTATGATTATTTTCATTGTCGCACACCATATTTTTGCTAGGTTTACACATTATAGAGGAGAGAGACTCTACACAAGCTGAAGACATTTGAGGATAGCCAAGAACCCATCCCATAGAGGGGGACTAGAAACATATATTTGTTCCCTTCACAGGTGTTATAATAAAATTATTCTTTGTATATCTAGTTTCCATTGGATGATTGGAGTTATTATTCTTTATTTTCGCTGTTTAACTATGATTGTGGCATAGGTCAGAATTTTGGCAGGTTTTGTTTCTATCAATTGCTGCAAATATACAATGTTTAGCAGCCATTTATATTGTTGAGATTTTTTGTCATCCATAGTCTTAAGTGGGTTATTTTCATACATCTTTGAGAAGAAAACACTACAACAAAATTGACGACTCCATTGGCCTTATACTTCAGATCCAAAAACCTGGGTGACCTTCGGTTTTTAGCTTAGGGTTTCTTCTTTTTTCAATTCTCTTAATTTTTTCTAGTTTTTTAACCCTAGATCTATTAAATTTTTGACTTCCACAAGCTTTCTGGTCATTTTCGCAAGTCAGAGGAACCACCTGCGACAAAGGTAGCAATTTTTTCGATATTTGCTGATTGCGATTCACAGAGTAGAAATCACACTTTTTAGCCCAAAAAGTGTGATCTGGAGGCCAGATCGCACTTATCAGCCCAAAAGGTGCGATCCCAACTAGAAAACAAGTTAGTACCTGCGGTTTCTGGGTTTTAGGGTTTTTCTTAGATCTGTTTCTAGGTTTTGTATATAGCTATTTGCTGGGTTTTCTAACCTCTGTATCATCCCTCTTAGGCCTTGATCCGCTTTGATTTACTCATCGAATTTGAATTTAGTGTTGTGTGTGGAGCATGATTGTTCAGAGGTCTTTTGTTTAAGCCGGATGTATACCCCAGGAAGTTTGTACATCCCTCCACGCGGGGGGGACTTCCCCCCCCCCGGTGGGGGTCCGGGGGCCAGCAGTCCCCCGACAGGGGTTCAGGGGCAGCACCCCCAAAGCTAAAAAAAGATGTAAAGTTGCCTTGTAAAATATAGTAATTTCTAGTCAATTTGGGTCGTTCATTAGGTGGATGATCTGACGGTAGAACTTATGTTTAGTTTAGGGTTTTTTTCCCTAGAAGGAAACCCCTCTCATTGTATGATGGCATTGTATTTTAGGTTGAGTAATAGATGTGTATTCTGTGAGTGAGAAACAGAGAGGTGAGACTGTGAGAGAAAACAGAGAATATTACAACGGATCTAGTAGAGGTTGTGTCTCTTTATTTTTTTGGATAATAGAAAGGAAGGATTGTCTATTCATAGTGGACGTAGCCCAAACTGGGTGAACCGTGTATATATGTGCCTCTCTTGTTTTATGTGTTTTCTGTGTTTATATTTCTACAATATTTTATGTGTTCCATTGCTCTGTTATATATAATTTCAATAAGAACTGGTTTCAGAGCCGAAGGTCTATTTGGCTGATAAACTCGCAGGAAAGAAGGGTTCCTTGTTCGAGTGGGAGCAATGGAGGAAGATGGTAAGTTTAGGGTCAATAAATTTAACGGCCAAAACTTCTCGCTATGGAAGATGTAGATGGAATATTATCTGTATCAGAAATATCTATACCTACCATTCGGCGGAAAAGTAAATATACCGATGGGTATGAAAGATGAAGAATGGAACCTTCTCGATATAAAGGCACTCAGAACAATAAGGTTGTGCATCGCAGCAGGAAGAAGGAAACAACGATAGAGGGTTTGATTAATGTGTTGGAGAAACTATATGAAAAACCCCCAGCCTCAAACAAGGTATTTCTTATGAAACAATTATTTAATATGAAGATGTTGGAAGGTGGATTTGTTGCAGACCATTTAAATGATTTTAATACTGTTACAAGTCAGTTATGTTCTGTAGGGGTAAACTTTGATGATGAAGTTAGAGCTCTGTTATTCTTGCGCTCATTACCAGAAAGTTGGAATGGTTTAGTAATGGCCATTAGTAACTCTGTTTCTGGATCTAGTACTTTAAAGTTTGATGATGTTGTTGGTACTATCCTTAGCAAGGAAATGCGATAGAAAATCTCTGGTGAGACATCAGGTAATGCTTTGAGTGTAGAGTCTAGGGGAAGAAAAATGGAAAGAGGAAAGAGCTCAGGATATCGCAGTAAATCAAGGAAAGACAGATCCAAGTCTAGATCGGGGGCAGTGTGCTAGAAATGCAGAAAGAAAGGACACCTAAAGAAAGACTGTAGATCTCGGAAGGGAAAAGAAGGAGATGCAC